>MU734959.1:245489-276283 GCA_026770625.1 Nicotiana glauca
TCCGGAATTCCAATCCAATCCTCGGATCAAAAATTCACTATTAGACCGGAAACCTCAAAATTTCAAACTTCGGCATTTCAAGCCTAAATGAGCTAGGACCTCCAAACTACATTCCGAACATGCTCCCAACCCTGAAATCACTTAACGGATCTAACGAAACCATCGGATTTCCATTCCGAGGTCGTCTTCATACTGTTCCGAATACAGACCATTTTTCAACTCCTAAGCTCTTATTTAGGGACTAAGTGTCCCAAAACACTCCTAATCCTAATACCGAATGTCCCGGCAAACCAAAATAGCAGAAAAGAGCTTAGGGAAAGCAGTTAATAGGGAATTGGGGGGTAAATTCCTAAAACAACCGATCGGGTCGTTACAAGATCCTTTTTATCGGGCTGAGGTGTGCAAGAGATAGATTGGGTGGAGTGTGGCATGGTCTCCATGTAGATAGGATTGTTATGGTGGCTTGGTGTATGGGTGTGGAAATAGTCGTTTGCGGAGTTCTAAGATTTTGGGATGAGTAGTAGAGTGTTGTTTGGGGTATGGCAGGTGTTGCATTGATTCTTTGGTGGAGCAGCATAATGGTCAGGAGCGGGATGATTTTGGTGTTTTGGGATATTTTGAGGAGGTGTAGAGTTTTGAGCTTTGGGGAAGTTGGTATCTGGTGTGCTGAAGGAAAATGACAGGTTTGCCAAATTCCGAACCTGATCAAGCTCTTCCTGGAATTTCAGCAATTTCTGTTCAAATTGTGACTCATTCTCGTTAGGAACCCGAATACCATGGCCATCAGTGGCCTCGACCCGTTCTAATGTGTTCTCCTTCCTGACATTGTTCAAATCTTCCATTTTATTCTTTCCTTTGCCTTTAATAGGACTAAGAGGAGGAATGGGTGGAGGGCCCCTGGATCTTGTGAAGTAAGATGATGATGCTATAGTGCACAAACTAACCTTTGAGGGGGGGAATAATAAAACAAAAGGTAATCAAGTTAGTAAGGATTATAAAAAGTATTACAATATTTAAACACATAATGCGGGAATGTAAAACGTGTCCTAATTTGGGAACCTCTTTCTGCCTGAGGTAGGCCTAGCGACAAATAGACCTGGAGAAATTTTAATGCTAAATACCTTATTTTATTGATAAAAATAGGCGAATCCCAAAACGACATTAATAAGAAATAAAAGTCACTAATGGCCATTGGCCTTATTACATTCATAAAGCAAAACGGTAAATTCCTATCAATTTGGTCCTAGAAGGAGGTTCCCCAGATTCGGCATCCTTGGCTCAGTCGAACAGCTTCCCCAATTCATGAATTCCCAGCAATATGCTCTGGCTAGATGTCCACCTTCGGTCCCTTCAGCCCTTTGACGGTCTTCAACCCTCTTGAGAAACTTTCCCTCCAGTTCTACTATGCCTCACTGCGAGTACCCTAGCCTTTTATTGGCACTGATAGCCATGTCTTTCCATTGCTCAATCAGTTTCTAGTTGGATTCTTGTACTCGTGGTGTTCTCTCTCACATTCAAGGATCCTTTTCTGCAGCTGGTTGTACTTGACTTGCGCCTCGACCTTTTCATCTGTGATTCGGTGACCTCGGACGAACCCTGGCTGGCCCAGACTATCCCAATTATCTTCCAACCAACCAGAGTAGAAAGGGGTACAACCGGCATGATATCTATCTAGCTCGATGGTGTCTTTCCCCACTACGATCTTGCAGTGCCACATGTGTTGGGCTTGGAACTTGTAGGGACTATCATCATTTTGGAAGTTAGCTCGAAAGTGGCTCATCTTGTCGAATCTGGATATGACTTTCTTCCTACCTGCTTTCCTCATAACTCAAAGAGGGACGTAAGGGTATGTTCCTCTTAGACCAATCAGTATCAAGAAAGGTGTATTTCTGGATCAGGCGATGAACTCCTCTGTCAGAAACAACTCGAACATCTATTGAACTTGTTCTTTAGTCAGATTATCAAAAAGCTCAGCCCATTCCTTGGCATTCTCTGGCTGAGCGAACATGTCGGGGATTTAATTCATTCACTTTGGATGATGGAAAGTGATGTGGTCATCCCAGGCCCTTTGCTGAATTTCTTGTCGGTACTCGCCCTTTTGGAGATGTTCCATGAGCCAAAGTTGAAAGTAGTAGATTGCAGCCTTCGAAGTGTTTCACTCCTCATTGACACTTCTCTAAGGCTCGGTATATGTTTGCAATGATCATGGGCACAATGATGAATGTCTGCCCACTAATCCCCTCTATTAGGGTCTTGGTTACCACAGCCAGCCTAGTATGGATTCTCCCTTTCTTCATTGGAAACACGATCAGACCCAAAAAGTAAAACATGAAGATGAAAACCCTACGATGGATATGTCCCAAGGATGTGATGGCAGTCTCGTCATGGTATGTACGGTATGATTTGTTGTGATCGTACCTTACATACAAGTAGTCAAAAGGGATGTACAATTACTTTAGGCATACCAATTCTGTATTCTTCTTCAAACCCATCATTTTTAGGAAACCCTTGCCTGTACGGTTCTCATGCATTACCAAACTTGGTGTTTCCACACTAGACCGCACAGTCCTCTTATCTCCTCTAGCAAAGGTGTCATTTTGACGTCCCAAAGCGGAATACGGCCCTTTCATAATCCCAAAATAAGGTAGCGGATTCCACTATCCTATTGTTAGGCTGGATCTCCAAGAGGGATGGTAGATTACCCAGATATTTCCTGACAAGGGTTTTGTCACTAGAATGTAAATCTTCCCACCAACTTAACAATCTTGGGTGGATATTAGTGACTATGCCGAATCTAGGGACATCATGCCTCATCTTTCTGCAAGGCAAACAAGGTTAGGCCCTTATCCCCACCAGACTCGACTATTTAACATCAATAATTAGCATGAAGCATGTAGTTCTCCAAATAAATGCATAGAACTTGATGGTGTCCGTTCGTGTTTAGGGAAACCCAGTGGACTTTGGACAAGGCTATCTTACAGGATCATTATATGTACAACATAACTGACCCGGCTAGGTTTGACCATGATGCATGCACAATTTAAACAGAGTAATTTTAGACTGGTACCCTTGAGTAGACAACTCAAGGGGGAAGGCACGGAACTGTCGAATGCACCACTTATTGACTAGTTTTACCGCAAATAAGCCTTTCCTAATTTAGGGGGTAATGATATAGGAAGGGCGCAACCACTCATCAAGCGTTGCTATAGTATTTATTTGGCACGAGTAGAGTATGATGTTGAGCATGATTATGCAATAATTAAAAGCATGTTGACATATATTTGCATGTTAAGGAAAGTGATAAATACAGCAGTTTTATAATTTAAAGCAGTTGTAAAGGAAGGAAACAACAAAGATATGTCAGTTTTGCTTTTGAAAATGAAATTAAATGCTTAAAGGAATTAAACAAATAATTGCACATAGGGGGGTACAAATTCACAAAAATGGTATGAAATGGTAAAAGCCTAAGCATCCTCAGCAGAGTCGCCATGTTGTCGCGCTCCTTTTTTTCCCTCGCGGGATCGGGTTTATGACATTTGGTATGGGACAACTCCTTCCTTTTGGAAAAGGGGTTTGCATTTATTGATGAGTCGCCACCTAACAATTTAAGGTACGTTAGGGCACCTATGGGGTTTATCTAGAACTACGTTTGGTAACTAGAGATAGGGTAAGGGCTTGGAATTATCCTAAGGGAAACCCAGACAGTTTTTGTGAGTTTGTACAATTAGCAAGTAAACAAGTATAGCTCAAATAATAAGGGATTTAAGTTTAAATACACAAGTGTAAGAAAACAACTAATGAAAAGCTAGATTTTGAAAAGGATTACAATCTAAGTATATTTGCGAATGTAAAAGGGTGTCCTAGGTTTGTTTATAATATGGATCACATCAATGCAATACCCGGTAAGACACTCCTCAAAGATGGGCTACGCGTGGTATTAATGCACCAGTCATCATATCCATATATTACCCTTTCCCGCCCCCGTGAAGGTAACTAAAGTGAGGATTGGTCTCGACCCCTATTGTATATTGTTACCCATCCCTTCCTATCAGTCCCGGAGGAATTTAGGACTCCTATCCTAAAAAAGGGAAGGTTCTAGGCGGACTCTCAAGTTTAAAGGCAAAAATATTAGGCGACAAATAAGAACACATAAGACTACATTTATAGGGGAAAACATAGAAACAAATAGAGGCTCAGATACACCTCCGCAAGTAATGCACATACACAGCATGACTCATACACAATTAAGGTCTGAATTCAGATCTTAACAAGGTATCTAAGTGACAACAGCTGAACTAGACTTATTGCATGACTCAGAAAAGAAGTCTGAATCAGGCTTGCCTACAGATTTTAATATGATGGCACTTAAACAAAGACAGTTCTGGTTTTTATTCATAAAAGTTGGTTACCTAAGGCTTACCTAGGCATAAAATAATGTGCAACAGTTATTCAGAATTATTAAAATAGTGTGGAAATTATTTTACCCTAAGAACATATTGTTCTAGTTAATACGAATAATGAGAATATTACCAGCTTTATTCAGAAAACATCACAATGAGAGATTATTTTTTTATTACCTTTTCATGAATCAGTAATTAACAAGGTGTCTTAAACAAAGTGCAAACAAGATCCTAGAACATGATATCTAATATGCACATGCAAATGACAGGATTGTTAAAAACAGAATCCCTAATGCATGATTTCTAAATGCGCACAAAGGTTGTAGAATTATTGAAATGTGACTTCTAAAACAGCTTTTATGCCAATGTTGTTATTGTCCTAGGAGCAGGATTTCTAAGTGATAGACATAAAACATGGATTAGTGATGGATAAGATGTTGAGGCAAGAAAATATGGGTCCTAAGAGCATGATTTCTAATGTATGTATGAACCCTAAACATGGTTTCTATTGCACAACTTGGAATATAACCCTAATAACATATTTCCTACCCTTCACAACTATAGCATGCATATTTACCCTATCTCTTTTCACTAGCCACCCAAAACTTGTTTACAAAAGGTTATTACAAACCAGCATTGAAGTGAATTACATAAGTAGAAAATAAAAAATAAGAAGTTACACTATAGGAAGCGTGATTAGGACTTCCTCGTTGAGTTATGTAATAAACCACCTCAAGTTCAATTATTGATGCATAGCCTTTCTCATATCTGAGTGTAGAGTTCCCTATGGACCTCAAAGGATCCCGGGCAGTGCTCACACCAAGATTGCATAACCAAAATAGAGTAAGTGAAGTGTGAAAAGGATAGCTTTTATGTGTCCAAGTTCAGAGGGAGCTCAAGGGCCCAAGGCAAGGCTCACACAAAAGGGGCAGAACCTTATGGTCTAAGAGTATATATGAGAGTGCTTGACATAGCTTTCAAGAGTTCAGTTGGGAAATAGTTTTGAAACAACCTGTTTGAAATAAGTTTGCAAAACAGCATAAGAGATGCTTAGGGAGAAAATAAATCTAAAGAATAGTATCATTCCAACATTCACAGGCAGAGTATAAGAGGTTGGGACATAGAGGACCCAAATCAGAAACACATAAATATGGCTGAGAAGAGATGCACATAGACCAGCAAATACAAAGAACAAGTAGGGACTGATTGGCCTTTAGAACACAAATAATTACTTCAAAGAGTTAACAAGGAAATCATGCTTGGAATTAGAATTGTGATAAGACATAGGGACAGGGTATGGGAGTAGTCATGCAGGGGTCTATTACACATAGTTAGTCATAACTTAGTGTTAATCAAGTACATTAGGAGACATTCTGGTGGAGGGACATAAACAGGAACTCAAGTAGACATGTTGATTACATTTTAACAAGAGAGGGCAGAACTTAAGCATGCTGAGGAAAGCAGTAAACAAGAAGTGCAATTACACAGTATGAGCTATTAAGTCAGTGTAGAAAGAGACAGGGATTAACAAATAATGGAGCACATAGAGTTGAGTTTCAGAATTGAACTAAGAACATATCAGTTAAGGAAGCAAAGTGCATAAAAAGTAAAGCAAGTAGAGTTCCCCAGTCTAGCCTTGGCTTTCAGCCGGCTAGACAAGCAGTAGCACAAGTAGTACAGAAAGAAGGGGGAGTTTGAGTGTGTATGTGTGTGTTCTGAACTAATTATTCATGTCTTAAGACTGTAGAAGAGAATCATTTATATAGTAGTTTGAAAACTAGTTAAAATAAGAAAAGAATCAATTTTTCAGTAATTATAGAACTCATCATCAAAAATTGGTTCGAATCTCCCTTTGATTAAGGGAGTCAGTGTGAATGGTAAAGGGCAGGTGACAAGTAAGGAAAGAAACCATACACGACTGAAGTATAACAAGTAAGGAAATATTTCAAAAATAGTACCAGTGAAGAACAGGTAGTTATGGCTACATTCAGAAGGTTTTCAAATTAAGGAAACAATCAGTAGCAATGCCGACAAGGCAAGGAGAATTAATTAAGGTAAGAAACTAATCAAATCAAGTGGAAAGGTAGGGGTCGAGATTCAATAGCACAGAGTAAAGCCCTGATTAAGGACATAACTTAGTAGAAAAATATAAGTATCATAGCAAAATAGGGTAAGGAAATCAATCAGGTTAACAAACAGGCAAAGGTTTTAGTTTTTTTTTTTTTTTTGAAAGAAAATTTTCAATAACCATAGATTAAGGAAACCAGACTTGATCAAAAGGGAGTCATGGCTCTATTCTTTCAACATATAAATAGAGAGAGTCCACAAATGTAGCAAGAAAACATATTTGAAGCATAGTCACAGAAAGAAGCAAAAGATGAACAAACAAAGTGAACACAGTCATGCAAAAGCGACATAAGTAGGATAAGGATTCAGGAAAACATATTCAAATTAGGGTAATCTCAGGACTCAAGTAAGCAGGTTAACATACAGACATGGAGTAAAGAAGCATGCTAACACTCAGAGAGGCAAAGTAAGGAAAATTACAGAAAAAAAGTATAGAAAAATCTTAAAAGAAAGGGATTTTAACAGAGTCAAGTTAAAAGCAATAAGAGCACAAAATCGATCAAAACAAATAAGTGAAAGGGTTTAATCATAACAAAATCAGTTAGAACATGCGTAAAAGAACTCCAAGAAACCCTAGTTGTTGAAAAGAATGACTAAAATCAAAATAATTAGTTAAAACATGAGATTTTTAGAGGAAAAAGCTTGATAATACTTGAATCATCTCAGATCTAGTAAGATTTGAGAAGAATCAAACAATAGTGACTTTAGGGTTTCGAAAAATAGTAAAGATTAAGAACAATCGGTTAAAACACTCATGGATACACCTAGATCTAAGACAGATCTAAAGAAAAGTGTAAAATCTTAAGAGCTAGGGCTTCAAAGAACCTTGAGAAGATGAGAAAACTATAGAATGTTACCGGTTTTAGCCGGAAAAGTCATCGATCCTACTCGAACAGCCATGGATGGCTGGAAAATGGCATGAAAGACCATGGATAGACTTCTCGGAGAGTTTTGAACAAGACCTAGACTAGATCCCTTTGAGAGTCTTCCATGAAATCACAAAAGTGAGCAACCAGGATATGTAGGAGACAAGTATACATCTCAAACAACCCTGGGGATCCATGAATCGAGTGAGGATTGAAGGGATTAGTGCTGGTTTGGGTGGCGATGGCTAGGGTTTGGTCTAGGTCTTAGAGAGAATTGGAGAGAAAAGGGATTTTCAGGGCAGCTATTTGGTTAAAATGACTTAGGGTTTCAGGGGTAGGTTAGATAAAAAAGGAAGGTTTTGTTTTGGACCGTTGATCTCTTGAGATCAATGGCCAAGATTTGTTCCGGGCTGGGCGGGTTATAGAAGTGGGTTGGGTTAATTGGTCAAGGTTTCAATTCGTCCAGGGGTGTATTTGGTTATAATTGAAATATAAATGGGCTATTATTTAAATAGCCAGTTTTTTCCCTTTTTAATTTGTAAAAAATAGTAGGTAATTTTTGAAAATAATTTTAAAATGCTAAAATGATTTAGAATACATAATTAGCAATTTAAAAATATAGGATCTAATTTTATGCATATAAAACATAATTAAATTTTAAAAAGGCTAATATTAAAATTATGTGCAATTTAAATTTAACAAATACTAATTGTAATTGCAAAAATATATAAAAATTATCTTAGCCATATTTTGGCATAAATATAGAAATCCAATAGATGAATTATCAAAACAATAATTTTGAAAATAATTATTGGGGGTTTTATGAATAAAAATGCAGAAAATAAATCAATTTAAAACTTTAAAATTATGAAAAAAATAATAAAAACCTTGGGCATGCTTATATATGCTATTTTGAAGGTATTTTGCATATTTAAAATATAAAAAATAAAACAAAATGGGTATCAACAGGATACATGGTCCACAACTATAGTATCGCCCACCGGAGTACATATACGAACAGATGAAACAAGAGACTCACAGGCCATATCTAGATAACGAGCAAAATATGATGACACACACGGAAAAGTGGAACCAGGATCAAATAATACAGAGGCATCTTTGTAGCAGACTGAGGCAATACATGTAATCACAGCATCTGAAGCAATCGCATCTTGTTTGGCTGGGAGTGCATAGAAATGGGCCTAACCACCACCTGATCGACCTCCCCCTCTAGGGCAACCTCTAGCTGACTGACCCCTACCCCTAACTGCCTGAGCGGGTGGTGAAGTAACTGGAGCTAAAGTTGAGGGCTGACCCCTCTGCTGAGACGAACCCTCAAGAAGACGAGGGCATTGCCTCCTCACATGCCCAAACTCTCCACACTCGTAACAACTCCTTGATGTGGGTAACAGTAACTGAAGGGAACCCCTAGCACCGGAATGACCAGTAGAAGTGCCTAGCATGGAAGAACCCTGAACCGATGGAGATCGTGATGAACTCTGAGTTGGTAGGGCACTGAGTGATGAATTGCCTTGATCTGAGTTGTGAGAACCATGGCCCGATGATGCCCCACGATGAACCGGGCGAGCTGACTGAGCATGTCTGAATGGACGGCCTCTACCGTGTTGAAACTGACCTCTCGAAGGAGCACCACCAAAACTACCAGATCCCCAAGGCCTCTTTGCCTCCCTCTCATCTCGCTCCTGGTGACGAACTGACTCAATCTCGCGAGTAATGTCAACAACCTCCTCAAAAGTAGCACCTGACACCCTCTCCCTGGTCATGAGAATCCGAAGCTGATATGTAAGGCCATCTACGGACCTCTTAATCATCTCTCTGTCCGTAGGAACCAACTAGACAGCATGACAAACCTCATCTCATACTGTGATACAGTGATATCACCCTAACGCAACTGGTCGAACTGCCTGCACAGCTCCTCCAAAAAGAGAACGGACAACTGCTATCAGGTAAGGGGCGCTGCATCAATAGGCCTACACCTCTCATAAGCCTCCAATTAAGTAAAGGCAGCTCTAGAAAACTAAAAAGCAGCAAATGCAACACCACTGGTCTCCAGAATACCCGATGTACGAAGAATCCTTTGACACTTGCCCAAGAAGCATTGGGCATCCTCGCCTTATGTACTACTAAAAGTCGAAGGCTGAAGTCTACCAAACCTCTCCAATCTACATTGCTTGTCGTCAGGCTGGTACCACATAATCTGGAATTAGTGCAACCGGCTAGGCTGGAGGTGCCCCTCGTGTCTGAAGTCCCTGCACAAACTTCTCGGGTGTGCGAGCAGCGGGAGTCTGAGTACCTCCTCTAGCCTGAGAAGTAGCTGCGACTGTAGTAACTGAGACCGCCTGAGCCAGGCCAATGCACACTGATAGAATCTGGGTTACGGCCTTCTGAAGGCCTGGAATCACAATAGGCACAGTCGGTGCCTGAGCTGGTGCTGCTGGAGCATCCATAACTGGACCTGATCATGAACTGGGGCGGTTGGTGGATCTGCAGGTGCTGCCCTAGCTATTGTGCGGGCTACACCCCTTTCCCTACCACGGCCTCGACTGTGACCTCAACCTCTAGTGGCCCCAGCTAATGGTATTGGTGGTCGTCCGTCCTAACTGGTAGCACGTGTCATCACCATCTGTGAGAGAATAGAATAACAGAAGTTTAGTATTAGAATCAATAGATTTGCACAATAGGAATTTCAAGAATATGAAGTTTTTCCTAAAGGTTCTGTAGCCTCCCGAGGATAAGTACAGACGTCTCCATACCGATCCGCGAGACTCTACTAAACTGGCTCATGACCCGTGACACCTATGTAACCTAGGCTCTGATACCAACTTGTCACGACCCGAAATACCTCAGTCGTGATGATGCCTATCACAGTACTAGGCAAGCCAAACCAACATTTACCATATCGAATTCTTTTTATAAAAATCATTTTCTAAAATCGATCAAGTCTCAAATTCTTTATATGTAATATATAAATCAGCAGAAATGTGCGGAAAACCAGTGCAAAATATACTAATAGAGCCTGAATTCGGTGTTACTAGTCATTAGCCTCTAAGTACAACCAAAACACTTTTCGAATAATACAAAATAAGTTTGAAAGACATAATACTAAGATAGGAAGGAGGAAAGTAGGGCTGCGAACGTCATGCCACTACCTTTCGATCTCCGAAAAACTTTGAGGGTGCTGGAAGCTCTCACTCTGCTGCTCGGGCACCTGGATCTGCACACAAGGTGTAAGGGATAACATGAGTACGCCAACTTAGTAAGTAAATAAATTAAATAAAGTCTGAGTGTAGTGACGAGCATTTAAATCATATCAATCATTAACCTCTCTCAGTCATTAACCTCACGGCAACTCGGGCATATCAGTGAAAATCGGGGAAACTCAGCCCAATAGTTTTCTTATATTAAGAAATGGAGTGATGAAATCGGATTTAAATAATAAACATGTAAAACATGACTGAGGATATGCTCTCAAATCAAATAGATTGAGGAAAGTAGTATAAATACCCCTGAGGGTCTAAACAGATCGGCACAAAGGCTCCAAACATGGCATTTAGCCCAAATTAATAAACAATTTCTAAAACATGGTTACCATATACAATATATATCAAAATATGCAACTATATAGTCGCCATGGGACGGACCAAGTCACAATCCCTACGGTGCTCGCCCACATGCCCGTCACCTAGCATGTGTGTCACCTCATTTATCAAAACAGTACGAAAAACCCTCGGTCTTGATTTACAATGGTTACTTACCTCAAACCGGATGAAATACTACTCCACCATGCCCTTGTATATGAACTCGGCCTTAACTCGCATCGAATTTATCCAAAAATAGAATCATAACATCAAAATACACTAAGGGAACGAAGCCCATGCGAAAATATTCAAATTACATCAAAAATTCTGAAATTGGCCAAACCCAACCCCCGGGCCCACGTCTTGGATTCCGATAAAAATTACAAAACTAGAATCCTTACACTCTCACGAGTTCATACATACAAAATAAAACTTTAAATTCCACTAATTTCATGTTTAATTAGGTAGAAATCATCATAGAATCGAGTATTGAGTTTAAAAATCTTTTCTCCAAGTATTTCCCTTCGGTTCCCTCTTCAATCCCTCTCGAAAAGCTTCAAAATCGCCCAACAATGGTGGAAATAGACCCAAAATCGTAAAGATGTCTATTTAAACATTCTGCACAAACCAAAAATCCTTCTTCACGAACGCGGTCAAAGCCTCGCGTTTGCGAAGCACAAAAATTCCATTGACCAAAATCCTCTTTTGCATACGCGACCCACTCCGCGCGAACGCGATGCTTCCACCTTCCAAGCCTTTGCGAGCGCGACTGAACCTACGCGAATGCGAAGCACAAAAATCCTGGGGACCTGCCGCTCCAACTACTCTACGCGAATGCAGGACCTACATCACGTTCGTGATGCACACTCAACCTCAACCTTCGCGAATGCGGGAAAAACATCGTGAAATCGAAGGGAAACTAACCGTCCTCACTCAACAACTCTTCGTGAACGCGAAGAGAAAAACTTTGCAATAGAACTGAAGAAAATATGCAACTTCTAAAAAACAAGGATTTGATCCGCTAACCTCTCAAAACTCATCCGAGGCCCTCAGGGCCTAAATTAAACATGCCAACACATCCCATAACATCATTCAAACTTGTTCCAATCTTCAAAATTCTCAAATCAATATCAAAACATCAAATCATAATTGGATTCAAGCCTAAGAAATTCCAAAACTTCCAAATTTCGTTTTCAATTAAAAAGTCTATCAAACCTTGTCCGAATAACCTAAAATTTTGCACACACATCCCAAATGACACAATGGACCTACTCTAATTTCTACAATTCCATTCCGACCCCTATATCAAAAGTTCCACTACCAATCAAAAAATGCCAAAATTCTAATTTTCCTAATTCAAGACTAAATCTATTCCGGACCTCCAAAACATATTCCGATCACGCTCCTAAGTCACAAATCACCTAATGAAGCTATCTGAACCATCAAAATTCACATCCAAGATTTTTTTTACATAAGTCAACATCCGGTTGACTTTTCCAATTCAAGATTACTCAAATGAGACTAAGTGTCTCATATCTCTTCAAAAACACTCCGAACCCAAATTAACCAACACGATGCAATGAAATATAGCTAAACAACATATAAAGAAGCAAAAAAATGGGAAAATAGAGCGATAACTCATGAAACAACTTGTCGGGTCGTACAATATGTTTGGTTCTTTCGTGAAAAACTAGATTCTTGGCAATGTGAAGTGCATGCTAACTATCACAAAACACTGAAACAAGCAAGGAAAAAGGAATAGTCAATTCTTCAAAAACACTACTCAACCTTGCCTATTCCCCTACTACTTTCCTCAGGGCTATATACTCTACTTCTGTAAAGGATAGAGATATAGTCTCTTGTTTCTTAGACTTCCAGCTGATGGTACTATTGCCTAGACGCACCAAATAACTTGTAATAGCTCTCCTAGGGTGTGGACAAGCTGCCCAATCAGAATCACAATAAGCTCTAACTGTGTGATCTACATCTTTTGACATGAAAACCCCTAAAGTAGAATCACTTTTCAAGTATCTAAGCAGGTGAAATGTTGCCTTCAAATGAGGCTCTTTGGGCTCTTTCATAAACTGGCTCAAGTGTTGAACGTTGTATGCAATATCCAACCTTGTAGTAGTTAGGAAATTCAGTTTACCTTCCAGCTTTCTATAATAACTCGGATCCTGCAAAATAGAGCATTCCCTGGCCTTTAGCTTTATAGTGGGATCTAAGGGTGAAGAACAAGAGTTGTGATCTAAGAAATTGTATTCTTTCAATAATTCCAACACAAACTTCCTTTGGGATATAATGGAACCATCATCTTTGTACATGACTTCCAACCCGAAGAAGTAATGCAATTCGCCCACGTCTTTGATCTTGAATTGCTTATGTAAGAAGGCTTTGAGTTGTCCAATTGCCTGCTGATCAGTCCTAGTAAGCAACACATCATCTACATATATTGAGGATTCTTCATTCCTTTTGAAGAAGAGTGAGTAGTCATTCATGATATGTGTATAACCCTTTGAACACAATGCGCCAGTCAACTTTGCATACCATGGTCAACTAGCTTGTTTTAAACCACTGAGAGATTTATTTAGCTTACAAACCAGTCTAGGTTTATTTACAACAAGTCCAGATGGAACTTGCATACACACTTCCTTATTAAGATCCCCATAAAGGAAAGCATTATTAACATCTAGCTGAGATGTGGCCCAACCTTTCTTAAATATTGTGGCTATCAATTCTCTTAATGTTGTCATCTTCACCACTGTGAGAATGTTTCTATGTAATCAATTCCTACCTGCTCAGTGCAACCTTTGACGACTAGTCTAGCTTTAAACCTTTCAATACTACCATCATCTTTGTACTTCACCTTGTATACCCATTTGCAACCTATTTCCTGCTTTCCAGGTGGTAAAGCTACTAGGTCCCAGGTGTGATTGGAATATTATGCTTCAAACTCTTGTGTCATTGCAACTTGTCATGCAGGATCAACAGTTGCCTCCTCATATGATGATGGTTCCCTGTCATGGAAAACATTTCTCACAAGAACCTTACTATTAGGAGTTAGTAGATCAGAGGCTGTCATACCTCTTTTTTACACACCCGAAAGTGGTACAAGGGAGTTTTTCCACTTTAAGTGACATTATTCGAAATGGGATTATTTACTCAATTCAGAGTCACCACATGGGATAGTTTATTTGGTGTCCCAAGTCACTGGTTTATTTTAAAATCCCAAATCAAGGAAAATTCGACTTTCCTTTTGATGTCTGCGAAGCAGAAATTCTGAATAAGGAATTCTGTTAACCCGAGGGAAGGTGTTAGGCACCCTGGATTATGTGGTTCTAGCACGGTCGCTTAAACTATTATAATTGGTCTATTATATTATTTCATTACATGTTTTAGCCTTAGGTGCAATTTTAACTTTTGTACCCGTTTTTATTCAATTATCATTTTTTAGGAAAGATTCAACGTCATATAAAATACGTCTTGAACTACGTCATATAAATGCACCCGCAGTCTATGACACATTCATCTAACGTTGTTGAGATTTGGATATGCGTCACATAAATGCGCACCCGAGTTTAGGGAAGTAATTTTTAAATAGCGCGCCTAAAACAACTACGCACTTTCAAGTTTGCGAGAGCCATGAAAAATTCAACTAATGGCACACTTCGATTCTAATTTCAAAGGATTGTACTCAATTAAAGCAGACTACGGATTTCTAAAGTTAATTTAAAATTATTGTAAGGCCACAAACTATGGATATACATTGTGGAAAGAAAGGAATGCAGCTTGTGATGTCAAATTATAAATGACAGTATTTGAAAAGGTTTGGTGTTGATCTAATTTATATATAATACATTATAATAGGATAGAAAAACTAATCCAATAATGATTGAGTAAACTAATACGGCAGAGAAGTTCCAAAATTGAATAGTTTAGCGAATTAAAATTATTAGGTTAAACCTTAACACATCAAGAAAAATAACTCAATCAGCATATTCTTTCACTAAAAAAAATTCATGTACAACTTCAACATTGTAAATAAAATGCTCACGAAATTCAAGAAATCCACAACCCCACATGATAAAACAACTCACTATGCAAATTATTTATCTAAAAGTAATTCATTTACAACGTCAACTGCAACAAGAAGAAACGGGATGCAAATTTGGGTTCAAGGTTTTTAAAAGTTGTTTTATGCCTTCAAATTGAAAATGAAAGGGGAATTTATTTACCTTTAACATTGAGAGAGAGAGAGAGCGCTGGGATTTAGAAGTTGGAGCGAAAGAGCAGAGTAGCGTCTAGTTGTATGCTATTTTTGGAGATTAGCCAACATTGCGTCCAAAGCAACATGGACTTTTGATTTGTAATTTCGAACCCTTCGATTCGGAATTGTCCAAAGATCTTAAGATCGCAATCTCACCAGGTGCTGCCGAAAGTTGAGAAGGAAAGGGTTTTTTTTTGTGTTTGTTCGCTGCTCAAGGTGTGGAGAAGATGATGCTTAGCGGCTGAGCGATCTATTGTGGATTGCGGCTGCTATTTAGGTGAAAAATGGAGCTGGACAGAAGTGGAAACTTGGAGCTATAAATCCATGGAGTTTTAGGTGGTTAAATGTGATCTTAAATAGCTGAAAAAGGAGGGAGGAAGGTGCAATTTTTGTGGTGGCTGCATTTTTTGTTGCTTTAGGTCCCCGTTTGGCCATAAGTTTTGGCAAAGTAAAAATTTATTTTCAAAACTCATGTTTGACCATAAATTTTGCTCATATTTTGGCCAAATCCCAAATCAAAATTTTCAAATTTCAAAATTAGCTATTGAGCTAATTTTGGGCCAAATTTCCAAAACTTGGGAATTATATACATATTTTTTCAAAATAAAGTTGGAAAATATGTTTTGAAATCGTATGTCCAAACACATTTTCATCTTCAAACCAAACTTCACCCAAATCAGATTTTTCAAAATAAATTTGGGATCTATGGCCAAACGTTAGCTTAGAGTTGTGGGAATTGAAAACTTAGGGTAGCATTTCTATAATTGGGTATTTTATATGGAGGTGTAAAGGATGATGGTCATTGGATTAGAAGGAAATAGATGGCTAGGATTAAATCTTGCACTTAAGTGGACTAATGAGTTTGGAAGAATGGGCTAAGGGTAATTGGGTTGGACGATGTCTTTTTGGATTTGAACATAGGTTAAAAAGACCAAAAAATACAATGAATCTACAAAAATATAAAAATCACTCTAAATTAAAATAAACTAATATAAAATTAAATACTACGAGTGTTTTTTTATTTTTTTGGTATTTTCAAATGCTATAGTATTATAAATATAAATATACTAATTGACTTTAACATAAAGATAAAGAATATTTTATTTTTTCGTAATTTTTTTTTTTTTTTGTAATGAGAACAAAGTAAGTGTCAAAACTATTTAAAATAGCAATATTAGGCCTAAATTAAATATTTACGTGCTAAAATATGAAAAATCTTGGGGATGGTCAAAAATCACATATCTACAGCTGCCGCTCTTTGACTGGAAACGCTGGGAGTTTTCAGACAAAGAACGACTAGACAGGTTTTTGACCCGACCCTTATTTGGAGAGACCAAAAACTAAAAAGGGAATGTGACCGAGCCCTGATATCTGAGCTGTCTACATATCCTTGGCTATAAAGGAATCAGGCCACGTGTAGTTTAGAGGTGAATGAGGTGATAGAATACCGAGGTGGAGAGCCGATCGAGGTGCCGTTCCACCGAAGTTCTGGTCTGCGGTCCCATTATTACATCAAAATCAAAAATGAAAAAGACTAACTAAGCCTATCAGCTACGAGTTACAAGATTCCTATCTATGAGTCTTCTAAAGCTTGATCTTGAGTCTTGGTTAGTTCTTCATGCGGACCCTGATCTGAATCTTGATGCTATTTTAGCTACAGGTATTGGTTCAATCTTCTTCAGCTTTTCAAACCAAGACGGGACATGCAGAGCTTGTGAACTCTGCCCTGTCTTGAGCAGCTCACATCTTCCATTAACTTCCGCATTTGGATTCACTTCTTTTTCTTTTCTTTTTTTCCTTTAGTCTGGATTGAGACTCATTCTTTTGGTCATCTCGATTCTTGTGCCTCGAGGTCAAACCTACTCAGACACTAAAACAAATAAACAAACGAAATTTTTCTACCCCAGATTTTATCAGGAAACTTTCGTGATTTAGTTGTAACTAAAATCTAAACTTCTTCTTCTTTTTTTTCTTTTTTTTTTTGGAATGCGATAAAATAAGGATTGTGTGTCTTTTAAAAGGCAAAAAGCGACTAGGAAATGGAGGCCCTATGTCTAAAAAATCTCAACTCAGGGATTGAAGCCCTAAAGTTGGCAAAAAGGCGACTAGAGAATGGAAGCCATATGTCTAACAATCTCAACTCGGGGATTGGAGCCCTAATGTTGGCAAAAAAGGCGACTAGGGAATGGAGGCCCTATGTCTAAAATCTCAACTCAGGGATTGGAGCCCTAATGTTGGCAAAAAGGCGACTAGGGAATGGAGGCCCTATGTTTAAAAATCTCAACTAGGGATTGGAGCTCTATGTTGGAAAAATGAGACTGCTAAATTGTGTACTTATGCTAAAATGAACCTAGAAGGATTTTTTTTCTTTTTTTTATTAGAAAAAACAACATTTTGTTTTTGAGAAAATCATTCTTTTAAACAAATTTCTCAAAGGCTTTTTTTTTCAAAGGCATGAACAAATAACCTTTTTTTCGAGACATCCCTTTTTTTCAAATTATCCTAGGAGAAAATTCGTCAGACTAGGTTTCCTATCTTAAGAGAAAGATTCATCATACTAAGATTTTTATCCTAGGAGAAAGTTCATCAGACTAGGTTTTTTTTATTTTTGGTTATCTTAGGAGAAAAATTCATTAGACTAAGATTTCTATCCAAGGAGAAAGATTCATCAGACTATGATTTTGATCATAGGAGAAAGTTCATCTGTCTAGGTCTTTTTTTTTTTTTGTTATCTTAGGAGAAAAATTCATCAGACTAAGATTTCTATCCTAGGAAAAAGTTCATCAGACTAGGTCTTCTATCTTAGGAGAAAAATTCATTAGACTAAGATTTCGATCCTAGAAGAAAGTTCATCGGCCTAAGTCTCTTTATGGTATCTTAGGAGAAAGATTCATCGGACTAAGATTTCTATCCTAGGAGAAAGTTCATCAGACTAGGTCTTCTATCTTAGGAAAAATATTCATCGGACTAAGATTTTGATCCTTGGAGAAAATTCATCAGACTAGGTCCATTTTTGTTATCTTAGGAGAAAGATTATTCAGACTATGATTTCTATCCTAGGAGAAAGTTCATCAGATTAGGTTTTCTATCTTAGGAGAAAAATTCGTCAGACTACGATTTTGATCCTAGGAGAAAATTCATCAAATTAGATCCCTTTTTTTGGTTATCTTAGGAGAAAAATTCATCAGACTAAGATTTCTATCTTAGGAGAAAATTCATCAGACTAGGTTTCCTATCTTAGGAGAAAGATTCATCAGACTAAGATTTATATTGGGAGGAAAATCCATCAGACTAGGACTTTTATCCTAGGAGGAAAAATGTGAAGATCAATGGCAAGATTTTTTGCACAATAGCAAGACAAATAAAGGCAAAGATTTGAGAAACTTCCCTTTGTCGGCTCTTCTCTTCTTTTCTTTTTCTTCTCTTTTTTTTTCTTTGTTTTTTTTTTCTTTGAACCACTTTCCTTGCACTGCTTTGTTCCTGCTGCAAATAAAGAAAAATTTATCAGTTTTGAAAATGGTGATCGGTTTGTGTCCTTGAGTCTTGGGTAGCTTGGCTTCTGCTTAATTAGCTTGAGTTGGTTTCAAGATACTTTTGCTCGTCATCAACTATGATTGTTTCACACCCAGTATCATTTGTATTTGTGGCTCAATCAGCCTTATCCCGATTGGAGATCTTTGCTTAGGCGACCGTTTCTGATATCTTTAATGACTTCCTGCTTTTGAGCAATTTGTCTGTCAGAGGGAATCACTAGTTATATTTGATTGCGCCAAGTAAGCTCACAAGAGTCTTTTGGGGGGACCTTTGCATGAATCCTCAAGGTATGTTGTCAGTAACAATTGAGTATGCTAGCCAAATTTACTTTGTGCAACTGAAAAGCTGGTAGCAGATTTTGAAATCTTTTCTCACTTGTTTTGACAAGGACTGACTCAGAATGAAGGACACAATGATGAAGAAACAAGTATTAACAAGAAATGCCCCTAACGGAAGGACAGAAGGAAGAATTTTTTTTTAATAACTAGCATTAATGATCATGACATGCATTTTGGACTCAATGGTCTGATCTATCCAACTAATCCAATCTTCCCTTTTACTATTCTTATGACCTTTGAAGTCGGGCTTGTTCGTGACAATCCTTTGCATCAGCTTCATGACTCACTTTCAACTAGTGGTGCCCCGAGGGGTTTTCACCAACAAGTCTCTCTCATTTATTCATATCTGCTTACCGTTGTCTTACAGTGCCTGTGAGGGTTTTCACTAATACGACTCTTATTTTTTATTTTTTCCTTTTATTTTGCTTTCTTGTGTGAGCAACCTGATAGTGGTCTATGTAGGGTGACAATTGTTGCTCATTGCATGCATCTCTTGACATTCTTGAAGGCTCATCGGGAGGTCTTGTTGGGAAGGTTTTTGGATAGGGTTGGAAAGAAGGGTCGGCATGAAGGCTCAGAGTAGACTCAAAATGATGGGATTGTAGACTTATAACTATTTGAATCGACTCTTTCAAAGACAAAATAAAATCTCTGCCCCTGTTTCAGCTATTGGGGATTATTTTTTATTTTTATTTTTTGGAATTTTTTTTTCTTGGATTCTTATTTGGTTGGACCAAACCATGAGGCTGCCTACGTATCCTTTTTTAAGAAATCAGGTCTAACGTAGTTCAAACATCTGACCTAACTAAAAAAATTTCATCTTCTTTCTGTTTCTCTTTTTTCTTTTTTCTTTTTTCTTTTTTCTTTTTTCTTTTTTCTTTTTTCTTTTTTCTTTTTTCTTTTTTCTTTTTTTTTTCCAAACAAGTTGCCCCCGGCTTCTATTTTCTGGGGGCATGGACCTGTGACAGTTCTTTTCTTCTTCATTTTTTTCACTTGAAAATTGCCCCAGTTTGTACTCTTGGGACATGAACTTTTTTTTCTTTTTCTTTTTCCTTTTTTTCATTTTTTATTTTTTAACTCTTGACTCTAAACTTGATTCCAAAAGAGGGTGGTCAAAGAAAATAACACAGGCTCAAAGGGGTGACAAAGGATATAATGTGTTTGGGTAGCAGAAAAAGAGCCGCCCAACCTCGAGAACGCCAAATATATTATCCTTTTGCAATCACAACATTGATGAACATGTCTGTCTTCTTGGTGTGTCGTGGTCACAAGACACTTTCCATCCCCTAATGTCAAACATTCCAACAGACTTCAATTGATTAAACATTACCAAGCCCGACCTTCACAATGATTTGAAGGTGAATTTTACTCGACCTTAATTCCAAAGTATTTCAACTCTTTATTCATCCTCAAAAGTATTTTTTTCAATTATTCAATTCCAAATTAAATCAGTTTTCTAAGATCTAGCCAAAAAAATTCCGCATACATGTCATGTCACTAGAACTAGTGTAAAAAGAACTATGCACAAAATGGATGCAAAGTGACTACCTTTTTTTTTGTTTGAATAAAGGAATGCAGTGTCCTATAACACAAAAAGAAGAAGAAAAGATGATAAAATAAGCTACCATGGCTAAAGGAGGAGTGACTTTTCAGTTACTAAGCAACATCTTAGCCACATATTCGCACATCAACATTAATACGGCATTTGACCATTTTGATTGTTTTGGATTGAACACTCGAATTTTGATAATCATCCCGAGCAGCACATGTTTTATTGCTCAAATCTGATAAATTCTACCCCACATTTGCCTCCATTTTTAATTTTTTGCTGTCAACTTGCCTACTTGCTTTTTCGTGACCTTGGATCAACAACAGTGGTGCTTATTCCATTGGTTGAGAAGATGCTTTTATTTCCGAGAGAGCTTGGATTGTTTTTGTGACCGCCATTGCAAACCAACAAACCAATCACCTTTGACCCACTTTTATTTCAAAACAACAAGCATGTTAGAATAAACACTCACTTTCTTTTCCCCTTTTTTTTGTTGCTTTCCTTTCTCTCTCTGTTTTTTTTTGTTTTTTTTTCTCTCTTTTTCTTTTTCCTTTTTTTTTAAAAAAACTATTCGATCGAACCTGATGTGGCTTGTCTACGAATTATGTGGGAACATGAATCAGATCTTGCGTAGTTTGGGAAGATTAGGAATAAAGCAAATAAACTAACTCTTTTTTTTTGGATTTTGAATTTTTTTTCTTTTTTTTTTAATTTTCGAAAGAAAGACATATATAAAGAAGAAAGAAAATATATTTTGATTACTAATTTTTTTTGGAATTTCGAAAACAAAACTTCTAAATAGAAAGAAAATATTTTGTATTTTGTAATTTTTTTTTAAATTTATGAAAGAAATACTCTAAAGAAAAGAGAAAATATTTTTGAATTTTGAATTTTTTGAAAGAAGAACGAAAATATTTTTTGGATTTCAAGAAGGAATTAAAAGAAAATATTTTTTGTATTTAAAAAAAATTGGGTCTAAAGAAAGACTTTCTAAAGAAGGAAGCAAATAAAAATATTTTTGGATTTTTTTTGAAAATGAAGGGCGGGAACCGATGAGGTTTGCCTACGTATTTCACACCCGGTGAGAATCAGACCCACGTAGTTCTCCCAATTTTGAGAAAATATGACTTATTTCGAAATGGCTTTTTTGTTTTTCATTTTTTTCAAAATTTCAACAGAATTTCAGAGTAATTCAAAAACCTACCTCTCATTTTTTTGACTTTCTTTTTTCTTTTTTCTTTTTTTTATTTTCTTCCTCTATTCTATAAGCCAGTCAACATGAAAGCCTGAACAGACAGATATGCAAGTAACACGTAAGATGCATCAGGATGGTCTTTTTCATTTAGGTACACATGTCCTAACGGACCCAACCCATGTGTTGAGTCCCTAAGGTCAAATGCACGTGATGTAAACAAACGTACCTACTAAGGATCCGGTATGAG
The DNA here is from genome assembly GCA_026770625.1 of Nicotiana glauca. Taxonomy (NCBI): domain Eukaryota; kingdom Viridiplantae; phylum Streptophyta; class Magnoliopsida; order Solanales; family Solanaceae; genus Nicotiana; species Nicotiana glauca. The sequence continues at coordinate 267,612 of MU734959.1, forward strand.
GCTATATTATTCTAAGTTCAAAACCTGGGTATGTGTTCTAGACTGTGTACCCGAGCGGACAGCTCGAGCCGAGGAGGGGGCTAGGTACCGGAAACCAAAAGGCCATCCGGCTTAGTAACTTGTCCGAACCTCTTTCTTATTTCAAGGTATGACATTAACAGAATAGGGAGTCTCGACCAGCGAGCACATCCCCGAAGATGAGAAGAGAAGAGAAGGGTTCCGTAACAGTTTATATACAATTCAGATAATATCAAAGCGGTAAAAACATCATTTTAGCACATTAGGCCCAAACATGTAATAAAATCTGATAACAGATAAAGCCAAAATATAATAATTCATCTAAGCTCGAATTCTTGAACCCTAAACCAAAGTTTTGGGTTCTTGTCCCCAGCAGAGGCACCAGAGATGTCACACCTCCTTTTTACACACCCGAAGGTGGTACAAGGGAGTTTTTCCACTTTAAGTGATATTATTCGAAATGAGATTATTTATTCAACTCAGAATCGCCACTTGGGATAGTTCATTTGGTGTCCCAAGTCACCGATTTATTTTAAAATCCCAAATCGAGGAAATTTCGACTTTACTTTTGAAGTCTGCGAACCAGAAATTTTGAATAAGGAATTCTGTTAACCCAAAGGAAGGTGTTAGGCACCCCCGGATTTCGTGGTTCTAGCACGGTCGCTTAAACTATTATAATTGGCCTATTATCTGATTTCAATACAATTTTAGCCTATGGTGCAATTTTAACTTTTATACCTGCTTTTATTCAATTATCATTTTTTAAGAAAGATTCAACGTCATATAAAATACGTCTTGAACCACGTCACATAAATGCACCCGCGGTCTACGACACATTTCATCTAACGTTGTTGAGATTTGAATTTGGGTCACATAAATGCGCACCTGAGTTTAGGAAAGTAATTTTTAAATAGCGCGTCTCAAGCAACTACGCACTTTCCAGTTTGCGAGGGCCATGAAAAATTCAACTAATGACACACCTCGATTCTAATTTCAAAGGATTGTACTCAACTAAAGAAGACTACGAATTTCTAAAGTTAATTTAAGATTATTGTAAGGCCACAAACTATGGATATACATTGTGGAAAGAAAGGAATGCAGCTTGTGATGTCAAATTATAAATGACAGTATTTGAAAAGGTTTGGTGTTGTATCTAATTTATATATAATACATTATAATAGGATAGAAAAACTAATCCAATAATGATTGAGTAACCTAATACGGCAGAGAAGTTCCAAAATTGAATAGTTTAGCGAATTAAAATTATTAGGTTAAACCTTAACACGTCAAGAAAAACAACTCAATCAGCAAATTCTTTCACTAAAAATAATTCATGTACAACTTCAACATTGTAAATAAAATGCTCACGAAATTCAAGAAATTCACAACCCCACATGATAAAACAACTCACTATGCAAATTATTTAACTAAAAGTAATTCATTTACAACGTCAACTGCAACAAGAAGAAACGGGATGCAAATTTGGGTTCAAGGTTTATAAAAGTTATTTTATGCCTTGAAATTGAAAATGAAAGGGGAATTTATTTACCTTTAACATTCAGAGAGAGAGGGTTGGGATTTAGAAGTTGGAGCGAAAGAGCAGAGTAGCGTCTAGTTGTATGCTATTTTTGGAGATTAGCTAACATTGCGTCCAAAGCAACATGGACTTTTGATTTGTAATTTCAAACCCTTCGATTCGGAATTGTCCAAAGATCTTAAGATCGCAATCTCACCAGGTGTTGCCGAAAGTTGAGAAGGAAAGGGTTTTTTTTTGTGTTTGTTCGCTGCTCAAGGTGTGGAGAAGATAATGCTTAGCGGCTGAGCGATCTATTGTGGATTGCGGCTGCTATGTAGGTGGAAAATGGAGCTCGACAGAAATGGAAACTTGGAGCTACGAATCCATGGAGTTTTAGGTGGTTTAAAGTGATCTTAAATAGCTGGAAATGGAGGATGGAAGGTAGAATTTTTGTGGTGGCTGCATTTTTTGTTGCTTTAGATTCGTGGGAATTAAAAACTTAGGGTAGCATTTCTATAATTGGGTATTTTATATGGAGGTGAGAAGGATGATGTCCATTGGATTAGAAAGAAATAGATGGCTAGGATTAAATGTTGCACTTAAGTGGGCTAATGAGTTTGGAAGAATGGGCTAAGGGTAATTAGGTTGGACCATGTCTTTTTTGTTTGAAAATAGGTTAAAAAGACCAAAAAATACAATGAATCTACAAAAATATAAAAATCACTCTAAATTAAAATAAACTAATATAAAACTAAATACTATGAGTGTTTATTTTATTTTTTAGTAACTTTTATTTTTTTGTAATGAAAATAAAGTAAAAGTACTATTTAAAATAACAATATTAGGTCTAAATTAAATATTTACGTGCTAAAATATGAAAAATTTTGGGGAGGGTAAAAAATCGCATGTCTACGGAGGCAATATGGTGATTCTTAGAGAATAAAGCATTAAGGGAAATAGAATTTGGTTTAAGGTTAGGAAGGTAATGTACATAGTCTTGAAAATAACCAGGTGACCTATGTGTTCTTTGAGATTGTCTCATGTTTAGAGGTTCTGCATAAGATTGTCCTGTGTAATGTTATGGTGAAAAAGGTAGTGGAGAAATAGGTACTATAGAAGGTGATGTGGGAGAAATAGGTGCAAGTGACATAGAGTTGGATGTGCTATTAGGTCTCCTCTGACCGGTGAGGACACCAGACAGTTGTTGTGCAATGTTTGTGTCACAAGAAGATTGTTCACATAAAGATTCAATAAAGGGAATGGAATGAGATACATGATTGAGAGGATGCATTCATGCTGACTGCAAAGGGAAAAATGGACTCAATAAAGACTACATCTCTGAAAATATGAATTTTCTTAGTAGTTAGACTCAAAACGTTGTACCCCTTTGTGCTGAAAGGATAACCAACAAAAGATATATAGTGTTTTTCCAGGATCAAACTTGTCCCTGTGTGTTTTTGGTACAGTAGGATAGCACAGACAACTAAAGCTTTTTAGGTGAGAATATTTTGGTTTTCTCTTATACAATAGCTCATATGAAGTCTGGTTTCTAACAGAGGTAGAAGACAGTTTATTTATAATGTAGGTGGCACAAAGAATACACTCACCCCAGTATCTCAAGGGCAATTTAGATTGGAAGAGAAGTGCTCTGGCTGTTTCAAGGGGATAATTATATTTTCTTTCCACCACACTATTATACTGTGGTGTGTAGGGGCAAGTTCTTCTGTATACTTATGTTTTCTTTCCACTACACCATCAGATTTGTTAATGGAACAATAGCTCAAACCTCGGTTGAACATCAAAGGTGATGAGAGCTTGAGCTCTTCGCGCATGAGAAAAGACAATGGAGAGAAGAAGGAGAGAGGAGAAAATGAATCTTTTGGAATTCTGATTCTCTGACTGAATTCTAAGATGAGAAACCACTATATACAAAAGTGAAAAATGAACAAGCTAAGCTAAAGCTAAACATAACCGACTAACGAGTGAGTTGGCTACAACTGTCAACTCATTGTTACACTAACTAACTGCTACGCTAACTAACTAACTGAGAAGCTCTTACTAATTTACATAATTAATCTTAACAAAGAGCTAAAAAATAATAATACAAGCAAATGTAATATGAATGAGCATTAGTATATTTTTACCGTCTCTTTCTCCCTTTTCCTTCTTGATCCCTGGTAGGTGTGTGAATGTATATTTAAAAATTGACTAAATCAACCAAATCGTAGAATACTGAAACGATTTTCAGGTTTCCTTTAATAAACTGTAGGTTTTTGTATAAATATATAACCGTACATATAATTAGAGTAGAGTTTTTTATTTTGTGAAAATAAATTGAAAAATATCGAACCGAACCAAATAAATTTACATGTAAAAAAATATATTTATATATTAAGTTTAAAAATAATAAAGCACTGTTTTTTTCTTGGGTCTTAGAATTATATAAATGGTTACAAAACAACGAGTGATTAAACTCAAAATCCTAATCCCAAACTTATTATGCTACTCCTATTGAAACTAAATTATTTCCAGCATATTCACTAGCAAGACACAAGATATTTAGCGATTATAAGTAACAAACTGTAATGTATTGAATATGTTTTCTTTCTTATGAATTAGATTATCTTTTTGAATATTTAATCTTTCATAGACTTCATTCTTGAGTCCCAAATTGGTTAATATCTTTTACGATGTTGTAGAATAGTTAATGAATCTATGCTCTGGCTATCTTTCATCTTTTCTTAATTCATCACCCTTTAAAAAGTAAAAATATCTATAGAGTTTTGCGAAGTCCTATAAATGTACGCATGTTATTGCATTCTATATCTACTAGTAACTTTAAAAAAATACCGAATTATACCGATGCTGAAAAGAAATTGTCATGATTGGGACGGTTTAGAAAAGTCTAATTTTAGTTATATATATATAATAAAATAATCAAAAATTTATATGGTACAAAATTTACAAAATAATCGGTCAAATCGAACCATTGACATCCATATCCCTCAATATAATAGAAAATTAAAGATAATACACATGAAGAAACGTACTTAGATAAGTGTTGTGTGTCTAATAGAGATTTGGATCGGTTGTCAAAATATTAGGCGGAATACCTAAAAAAACCCTAAACGTGAAACGGATTATTAGTTACACCTCTAAATTTTTTGGTCTTAATTATCCCCCCTGAACTTGGCCTTTTGAGAGTCATTACCTCCCTAGATGATGATGTGGCAAAGAGCGTGGGTGCACCCTCTTTTAAGCACGTGTGAATGAAGAATAATTGAAAAATCAACTTTCAAGTAGGTTATTTTTTAACTTTTAATTGTCATTTAGTCACATATAATGATTTATTTGTTACAACTATATATATCTTCTTGCTTCATCTTAACATATAATGTGGAGTTTACTCTAACTTTTATTCTTTTTAATTTCTTCTATAGATAGTTATTTGTTCCAACTGCATTTTTTGGACCAAATTTGTAAAAGGTTGGTTGGAACTCCATTATTTTAGCTAAATAGAAAACTTTTAGCAAAAATAATGGAGTATTTGTTGTGTATTTTCTGTTATTTTTTCTTTAGATGTAATGTCTTTTTATTTTAATTGTATATTTTTATTTTCGACTCAAATCAGTAAAAAAAGTCTACAGCTCCATTATATTTTACCAAAAAAAAAAAGGAATAGCTAAAATAATGCAATGACTATTTATTTCAACTGTGTGTTTTTAATTTTTCCGATAATATATATATATATATATATATATAGAACTCCATAATTTAGAGCTATATAAAAAATTATAGCCAAAATAATAAAAAACAAACTATATATTTCTTATATCTTTTTAGATGCTTTGACTATTTATTTCAACTGTATATCTTTATTTTCAGGTCAAATACAAAAAATAATAACTAAAACTTTATTATCTTTAGCCAAATAAAAAAAAACCTAAATAATGTAGTTCTAGCCAAGTTTTATTATAAATATTATTCGAAAAAATTATCTAAAAAAGTAACACGCTTAAAAAGGTATAAAATAAATTTTATTTTTCAGAAAATGCCACATGGATAGGAAATCGACATGGCAGGCGAGTGCATCCTACTTTCCCAGGATGAGATCGTCCAAGGGGTAACAGCTATCGAATAACAAGATAATTCAAGGATGTTATAACCAATAATGTGTGCCAAATTTAGGGGAGTTAAGGTATTTTGCCAAATATTATTGAGTCATGATCACTAAACATGGGCCATAAAATTGCTTTAATTAACAACACGAGGATTTTACATAGAATATAATTTATATACTATTTATTTAAATAAGTTAAAACTATTTTAAGAAAAAAGAAGTTGTATTTACAAAAACTTCCCAACACAAACAGTTTTCTCCGTTATAAATCACTTGTTTCTTTTTCTGCTCTCCATACACAGAAGATAATTGGTGCTTCCTTTCTCCTAAAGAAATGGCTGCCTTCAACATGTAAGGTTCAACATATTCAATATTCAGCGTTAATTCATGAGATGTTGATTTTTTGTTTTTAGATTAAAATTTATTTATTCCAAATTCACAAAGCCAAATCAAGAAGCTCTAACATTTTAAAATGTGGAACTGGAAAATTAAACAGCTAAATAAATTTTTTCTTTCAGTAATCTGTCAAGTTTCCTGTTGGCCCAAGTTCAGGTGAAGTTTTGAAGAATGACAAATGAACTCAGTCAAGGACCAGGTCCATCATATGAGACATAGTGTTTATCAACCTATACATGTGAGATGCACGTAAAGAAGATCAGTCTCAAGGATCAAGCAACAATATCTTATGAACTGATCGAAAATATTGCATATTGGATGAGGAGAGGAAGTCTCCTTATAGGAAGAGGACACAATCCGGATAAAGGATAGGGTTGGAGTTTGTATTGTTCAAGGACTCAACTTCGATGGAAGATTAGCAATTGAGTCTCAATCAAACTCTAATTACTAACTCATTAAATAACTGTGATTGTTATCTTTTACAGGCATTGCAGATACGCAAAAGTTAAACTAAATTGAGAGCAAAAGAGCAAGGCAATTTTGCAAGCAATTTATGTGAGATTTAAGTGTGCACTCTTGAAGCTACTTGAACGAGATAGAAGAACCAGTTTCATTGTGTTTATTCTTATTCTACTTAATTTGTAGTGGGTGGTTTAAAGTTGTACCTTCCCAGCTTTTATAGAAGCAATTGTATTAGGTACTTTGAGTATTCAAGTTAGAGTTAACTTGAAAGTGTCGCAACAGTTGAGGTTGTGTGCCATACTGGGATTAGAGTTTAATCCTTAGGTTTACAAGAGTTTTGTAAATGTTATTTTGGCTCAGTAATTTTTGTGGAAGTTTCGAAAAATCCTACTAAGTAGTAGGTCGTATTTTTTTCACCTTTTGAGCCAGGTATTTTTCACGTAAAAATCTCTATGTTCTTTATTTTATGTGGTCTTAATTCCGCAAACAGTAGTAATAAGTACACCTAGAAGAACCAGGTTCTTCTAGAGCGAAAATTGGGTACCACACAAATTATCCCTCCCCCCTCTTGTGTGGTATTGACGTATAAAACATCAATTGGTATCAGAGCGGATTATTCTTGAAAAGGCTAACACCTTAGGAAAAGATCAACATAAATGTACCACCTGAGAACTAGGAAGGGCAATCCACTGCCAGGCCTCCACTTTTCAACGAATAGTACTATTCTTGGTGGAAGAACAGGATAAGGGATCACATCATAGGAGAAGACTATGAACTCTGGGACATAGTCACAGATGGTCCTTTAGCAACCACAAAGAAGAATGTGGAAGAAGTGGATGTGCCAAATACAAGGGTTGACTGCACTGCTGAAGACCTGAAGAAGTGGGAGAAAAATGCTAAGGTCAAGAAATGGCTTGTATGTGGACTAGGTCCAGATGAGTACAGTACGATCCAAAGTTGTACTACTATTAAGGAGATATGGGACACTTTGTAAGTGGCTCATGAAGGAACACCTCAAGTGAAAAGATCCAGAAGAACACTGTTGTATTCTCTATATGAGAACTTTACTATGAAGGAAGGAGAAACTATCTAAGAGATTTATACTAGGTTCACTACACTGACAAATAAACTTAAGTCTCTCGGAAGAATTATTCTTGAAGAAGAGAAGGTTGAGAAAATTCTGACAAGGGTTCTTCCAGTCTCATGGGAAAGCAAAATCACTGCCATTCAGGAATCAAAAAATATTGCTACTCTTAGACTGGATTGTCACGCCCCAATTCGAGGGACATGACCGGCGACCGACCGGGTAGCCCCTCCTAACCCACGTGTTCCCCCTGTATTTTTCATTACTTACCAACCAAAGGATTAACCATTTTATAATTGAAGACACTATTTTTCAAAACACACGCAACATGCTTAATTACTTAATAAGTTTACAACTTACAATGCCCGACATATAATTACATAAGTCCATAACCCATATTTACTGTCTACGGAGCCTCTAAGATATGACAGGATAATACAGTACTCGCCGGTAACAAGGCTCCGGCTATACCTTACACAAAACCAAAATAAGACTTCGAAATAGAAGTGGCATGAGCCACGCAGGGCCCCGAGAGGAAAGGGGCTCATCAAAATGGCCAGTGGAAGATGAAGGAGTGCTACTGCCGATGAACTGAAGTACCAGCTACGGATCCACCTACAATCATAACACGAATGTACCGCCCCCGGCAAAAGGGACGTTAGTACACTAGAATTGTACTGGTATGTATGAACAAACTTTGTCCCAAGTAAACTCAAGTCATAGACAAGTAAGTCACGGTAATAGAAACAACAAACAAATACATAAGCATTTACAAGTCAAGCCAACCAAGTTTTCAACACCTAACTTTTCTTCAAGTTGATCTCAAACCATATACAAGTAGAAAACAACACTAGAAGCAACAACAAAACACACATAGAAGGCACAATCAAGCCAAACAAAGGGACAATCAGTGCCCCACATATTACAAACTCTTCTGCTGTCTCCTTTCACAATTCGTCATCAATGATTTCACAATCGGTACACATATTGATTTCAATGGCGATTTCGATCGCATACCACCCTTATTACCTCGTCCACCCTTATTACCTCGGCCACCCTTATCACCCCAACCCATA
>MU734959.1:281359-310060 GCA_026770625.1 Nicotiana glauca
GATCTGGAATAGATGGGTCGGGCAGATTCAAGGCCGGTGAGTCACTCTCACCCACGGCATCAGGTTCATGATTCACGGCCGCACTTGCGGTGGCGTTGGCCCCAAGGCCGAGTCTAACTCTCTTCTTAGGTGCCATTTCTAAAAATTTCGGAACAGAGCACGAGTTAGACATAAATACTTCCGCTTTCACTTCACCGCACGATATAGAATAACAAAGAAGAGGGTAAATTCCTAAATGTCCATGCATCCCCCTACTTATAGATATGGTCGACAACACACCGATAAGAAGGGCTCCACTAGACACGGCTCCGAGACATCCTAAGACACTTTAAAACTTGAGGCTCTGATACGAAGTTTGTCATGCCCCAATTCGAGGGACATGACCAGCGCCCGACCGGGTAGCCCCAGTCAAGCAGACCCGGGTGTCTCTCCTAACCCACGTGTTCCCCCTGTATTTCTCATTACTTACCAACCAAAGGATTAACCATTTTATAATTGAAGACACTCTTTTTCAAAACACACGCAACATGCTTAATTACTTAACAAGTTTACAACTTACAATGCCCGACATATAATTACATAAGTCTATAACCCATATTTACTGTCTACGGAGCCTCTAAGATATGATAGGATAATACAATACTCGCCGGTAACAAGGCTCCGGCTATACCTTACACAAAACCAAAATAAGACTTCGAAATAGAAGTGGCATGAGCCACGCAGGGCCCCAAGAGGAAAGGGGTTCACCAAAACGGCCAGTGGAAGATGAAGGAGTGCTACTGCCGATGAACTGAAGTACCTGCTACGGATCCACCTACAATCATAACACGAATGTAGCGCCCCCAGCAAAAGGGACGTCAGTACACTGGAATTGTACTGGTATGTATGAACAAACTTTGTCCCAAGTAAACTCAAGCCATAGACAAGTAAGTCACGGTAATAGAAACAACAAACAAATACATAAGAATTTACAAGTCAAGCCAACCAAGTTTTCAACACCTAACTTTGTTTCAAGTAGGTCTCAAACCATATACAAGTAGAAAACAACACTAGAAGCAACAACCAAACACATGGAAGGCACAATCAAGCCAAACATAGGGACAATCAGTGCCCCACAGATTACAAACTCTCCTGCTGTCTCCTTTCACAATTCCTCATCAACGATTTCACAATTGGTACACATATTGATTTCAATGGCGATTTTGATCGCATACCACCCTTATTACCTCGTTCACCCTTATTACCTCGGCCACCCTTATCACCCCAACCTATAATTTATCATATTGTGTTGCGGCGCGCAACCCGATCCCACCGTACAATTTCAAATCACAACAATCAAAACAACAACCAAGAACACTTCACAAAGATCACATCAATGACAATAAGCAATTCACAAAGATCACAACAACATTTCACTTAGGAGTCACAATAATGATTCACAAGTGTTCCCATAACCATCAATACTATTTCCGTTAAATTCCACAATTCACAAGTGTTTCACGTTACCACAATACTTTTTAAGTCACAACCACAACAATGTTACAAGTGTTTCCATAGCCAACAGTACCAATCCCATTATGTTCAACAGTTCAAAAGCAATTCAAGTCATTTCATTAATTTCCCACAAGAAGCCAAATATGTCATTACCACCATTGTTCCCAATTTCATCATTTACTATTTCCTTTATATAATTCGTTTCTCAACTCATACCACATAGCACATAATCAAACCAATAGAACACCCAACGACCCAATCACAAGAATTTCACAACAATCCACATAGCTATCACATACCAAATAATTTGTACACCAAACAAGGCGATTTCACCAAGATCAAAGTTAGCCATACATACCTGGAGCCGAATTTCCCCTTTTTCTTTTACTTCTACTTCCAATTTACCCAACAATCTAACAGCGTCAATCTAGGTCACAAGTTACACATATATCTTAGAATTGAAATTCACAATTATTATCCAAGCTTATTTGGGTTATCGAGCACCGCCCCTTACTTCTACCCATTTCCATTTTACTAAACTTTAGGTATAAAGAACATGCATGAGTGTTTTGACTTCCACTTTCAACAATTAAAGCATAAAAATCCCTCTTTCTATTAAAATCTGAAAATCAAGGAAAAAGGGGGTCAGGGATTTTACCTATAGACATGGAGATGAAGACACTCGCCTTAGAATTTTCCGGACCAAGCAAATTTGAAGAACAATTTTTTGAATAAGATAATCTTTCTCTCAAGAACCCCTCTCTTTCTCTCTCTTATTTTGCTCAGAAAAGTGGTTAAAATTAAGGGTTAGGGCATTTTATCAAAATGGGGGTCGGGTTTCAAAATTAGAAAATAGAAGCCCGGGTGAGATCTGCGGTCCATTCTGCGATCGCAGAACCGAAATGCGGTCCGCATGTTGGACCGCAGAACTGACCCTAATCACTGAACATCCCTGCCTGGGTATGCGGTGGAAATGCGGTCCGCATTTCGATTCTGCGATCGCAGAATGGACCACATTTTCAACATCAACTTAGACTAACTCTCTGGTTCACTATGCGGCAGGAATGCGGTCCGCATATCGATTATGCGGTCGCATAATAGATCGCATTTTTAACATCAACTTAGACCAATTCTCTGCTTCACTCTGCGGTAGGAATGCGGTCTGCATATCGATTATGCGGTCGCATAATAGACCGCATTTTTGACATCAACTTAGACCAATTCTCTGCTTCATTCTACGGTAGGAATGCGGTCCGCATAGCTTATCTACGACCGCATTCTGGACCGCATTTTTGACAATTTCTGGAAATATTAATTCTTTTTTGGATTTTTAAAGCTTAGATCACTACCAAGGGTCCGAACACACATTCCTAACACAATATTCGGACCTTGACACTATGAGCTACTAGGTTTTAAGCACAAAATTTTTACGGGGCCTTACATGGATTAACTAATTGGAAATCTTGCTGCTTATGAACTGAGAAGGCAAACCATGAAGATGGATACACCCAAGAAGGAGAGAAGCCTAGCTCTCCGAATTGATGAAGGTTCAGATCTGGAAGATGATGATTGGCATTGATCACCAGAGATTTCAAAAAGTACCTAATGAGAGGAAAGGGTTCTTCACGAGGAACAACCTTCAACAAGTCAAGAGCTCATGAGAAACAGACCAATGAGGGTTGCTACAAGTGTGGTAAGACTGATCACACGATTAAGAACTACCCTCAATTGGAAATTGAGTGGAAGAATGAAAGGGTTGAACGAAGGAACAGGAAGAAGGAACAGGTTCAACCAAAAAGGAACAAAGGTTCAACCAAGGCCATGGTTGTTGCTTGGGGAGAAACCTCAGATGATGACTCAGAAGATGAATCTGAAGAAGAGTAAGCACTGATGGCCATCGGAGAATCAGATGATGAACAAGAGATAAGTATTCTTCATCTCAAAGACAAGATCAAATTTTTGTCTAAAGAAAGGTTGGCTGAGCTGTTACTAGACTTCATTGAGGAGTCTGAGATAATCAACAATGAGAAGGAAGTTCTGTCTAGGGAATGTGTGATCCTAAAAGCAAAATGCAAAAGTCTAGAATTTAGGGCTAATAAAAGTGATAACACAAAAGCTGAGTTGAAGAACCAGGTTCTTGAACTTAATAACAGTGTCCTAGAACTTAGATCTGAAAACTTAAAACTGAAACTAGGAACAAGAAAGAAGAAAGCTGATCACACTTATCTCACTCTAGAAGAAAATTTGGGAAAAATGAAAGATGAATTGTATAAGAAAGATGAATTCATCAAAGTCCTAAAGGAAGATCTAGGAAAGGGGGAATTTGTTGGCCCAAGTTCAGGTGAAGTTTTGAAGAATGACAAATGAACTCAGTCATAGACCAGGTCCATCATATGAGACATAGTGTTTATCAACCTATACATGTGAGATGCACGTGAAGAAGATAAGTCTCAAGGATCAAGGAGCAATATCTTCTTAACTGATCGAAAAGGTTGCATATTGGATGAGGAGAGGAAGTCTCCTTATAGGAAGAGGACACAATCCGGATAAAGGATAGTATTGGAGTATTGTTCAATGACTCAACTTCGATGGAAGATCAGCAATTGAGTCTCAATCAAACTCTAATTACTAACTCATTAAATAACTGTGATTGTTCTCTTTTACAAGCATTGCACATACGCAGAAGTTTAACTAAATTGAGAGCAAAAGAGCAAGGCAATTTTGCAAGCAATTTATGTGAGATTTAAGTGTGCACTCCTGAAGCTACTTGAACGAGATAGAAGAACCAGTTCCAATGTGTTTATTCTTATTCTAGTTCAATTATAGTAGGTGGTTTAAAGTTGTACCTTTCTAGCTTTCATAGAAGCAATTGTATTAGGTACTTTGAGTATTCAAGTTAGAGTTAACTTGAAAGTATCGCAACAGTTGAGGTTGTGTGCCACACTGGGATTAAAGTTTAATCCTTAGGTTTACAAGAGTTTTGTAAATGCTGTTTTGGCTCAGTGATTTTAGTGGAAGTTTGGGAAAATCCTACTGAGTAGTAGGTCGTGGTTTTTCACCTTTTGAGCCAGGTATTTTTCACGTAAAAATCTCTGTGTCCTTTATTTTATGTACTCTTAATTCCGCAAACAGTAGTAGTAAGTACACTTAGAAAAATCAGATTCTTCTAGAGCGAAAATTGGATATCACACAAATCACCCCTTGTGTGGTATTGACGTATAAAACATCAATTCCCTAATAAATGGACAACAAACACCACAAGGCACTCTTTGTTGCATGTGGTATTTTACCATTTGGCATTCTTTAGCGGGTTCAGTGGCACATATTTTGACTTATAACTCTAGAATAACGAGGTTCTATAGACAAGAAATGACATAACAATATTCGTGGTGTAACTTGGTCTTTAAATACTGCAAAGAAGTTGACTTAAAAGGCGCTACTTCTTGCCTTGAAAATAAGCTCGATTTAGAACGAGGACGAGATGACTTTTTACTTGGGAATGAAAATCTGAAATAATTATAAATTTATAATGGCGTCTATCATGTTAACAACCATTAACAGTTAAGAGCTTAATGGCGTTTTTTGATGATGCGTACGGGTCGTTCAAACCTAATTTCTTTAATTCAAAATTTATATTTGTATTAAAAAATTTAATAAGTACATTCAAACCTCTCTATAATTGTATTATTGTATAACAACGCTTCACTATAAATGCTACTCCCTCCGTTCCAATTTATGTGAACATGTTTGACTGGGCACGGAGTTTAAGAAAAAAATAAAGACTTTTGGAATTTGTGGTCCTAAACAAGTTAAAAAGGGGGCCAGAGTGTTTGTGTGGTTATAAAAGTTTCTCATTGAGGGTAGAATTGTAAGTTTAAGCTAATTGTTTCCAAATTTAGAAAGGGTTCATTCTTTTTGGAACGGACAAAAAAGGAAATAGATTCACATAAACTGTAACAGAGGGAGTAAATTTTTTCGGAGCCAAATTTCATGTTCAGTTATAGCATATGTTTTCTACAATAGTAATTCGTTATAACATCTAAAAATATCTAGAACAAACGAGGGTGTTATAGGAAAAGTTTGATTGTATATACAAAAATTTATATTCAAAATTCAATTATTATCTAATATTGCTCTTAAAAAAATAGAGTTCAATTAGTATTATGTAATGTTGTTATTATAAAATTCAAAATCTAACTCCACGTGTATAAACTTTCTTCTCCGTCAATCCAGAAGTACTGTTAGTTGGGTGAAGAGAAAGGGTAGAAGTAAATTTAGTAGGAGCCGATGGAGTGGCACATGATTGGTCTGCTTCTTTTTCTTTCTCCAAAATCAAAGAGGGCTGCGTGTCAAATGAGGATTGCCTTATGCTATTGCTGCATGTTTTAGCCATGTGTTTTTTAATTTCTCCAGTAGCTATTTGCTGCTCTCGTCTTGTCCCGCCCAACATATACAACTCTACCGACACTTCTTTAATTTCTCTATTCCTTTTCTGTCCTATTCACCGCCGGGGAATTCAATCTCCTTCCTCTGATTTATTTTATGAAATGATGTCAGAGTAATCATTTGAACTAACAACTTCTTTTTTTCATACTTCGTCCGGTGTAAATGATTTTTTGGTATTTTTTGTAATCCCTGCTATATAATTTTTTTAAATTTCAAGACTTACAACTTTTAGTTCCGAAAAAACTTATAATTTTTACGGTGAATTACTATTATATAAGAATACAGTTAGAGAGTTGTTTGATTGTACTTCACTTTGTGCAATATTAGTGTATTTCTTAATACTAGTGCTTATTAGAAGTGCAAATCATCAAATGATTCAAGAAATTCCTTATGCTATATCTCCTAAGTTCCCTTGATCTCTTGCTTAATCCTTTTCCTTAACGACGAAAAAAAGTTCGAAAGTTGCTTTAGTTAAATGAAAGCGTGTTATTGGTTCCACGAGTGTTGTCTGAGCGCTTTATACAAAAGAAAAAAAATGAATTTACAAAGCTACGAGCTGTTCGCATAAACTCAGCTTGATATAAATTTAAAGAACGAAAATCCTTAAAGCTCACCATCATTTAGGGTAGAAGAAAAAACATTCTTTCCATTCCAATTATGTGACAGATTGACTTGACACATAATATATGGAAAAGAAGATCTGTTATAATATTTTTTTTTTTGCCTCCAAAAACTTTTCATTAAGCACAAAATGAGAAGTTTAAAGTTAAATGATTTTTAAATATAAAAATTTATTAAATTTTTTGAAATAAACTAATAAGGAAATAATATTATATAACTTGGAATACTTGAAACCTTAAAGAGTTCACCAAATATACTAGCCGTACGTAGTATGATAATCTTACTACAATGATCCAAATTACTTATCCAATTTCCCAAGAAACAAATACAAATTCTCTTTTGTACTCGAGTATACTATAACCAGTATTGATCTAGTTGCTTCTGAATACTGGCGAACAATGCCACGCTACCTAAAAAAAGGGAAAAACATTGGCTGCCAATAGTCTCTTATGTAAACTTTAGTGTCATTTACTGTATTCACCTCATTGGATATTCAAAAATAGTACTCCTCCATCTAATAAGTATAGCAAAGTAAAATTCCCAACAACTGTGCTCTCCAATATATGTACAAGAAACGCTAGCTTAATACTGTACACAACACAATCGAGGAGGATCTCAAGATACAGATCTCTATACTCTCTCTTGTGCTCCAACTTCTGGGATATCTGAAAATCAAAGAAATCAATTACATAAGAGTACATTAACAAACTGTAAGAATATATCAATAAGATATATGTGATTTAACAAAAAAAGAAAGGTGTATATAGAAATGCAAAGTTTGCAAACAAATAACTTTTATATATAGCTATATATAATTAATCGTCTGTAATAAGTGGGATTAGTAACCTAGAATATAAGACAAATAATTTGATACAACAGGTTAAAGTATGCCTATATATATAGTGTAAAGAGTCTTTACCTTAAGATTCAAGAGCATAAGGTGTTTGCAGCAGATCATAAGGTGCCCAGAGGGTATCTAATGGACAAGGCCGGCTCGCATCAAGTCGAACCCACGGCTTTCCTTTTCCACTCCAATGCAATAGGCTAACAGGACCAGGGTGCAAATTTCGGCAGAGGCCTCGGAAATTATCTCCTCCCAGACCATGTTGGTTCCACTTATGATCCACTGGAGCTATATTTCCAGCAAAAACAAGCAGAAAAGGTGGTAACGAACCCAATTCATAAATCCTCATTCTCTTCTGAAGTTCCATCCATTCTACAATCTTTGTTGTATAATCACCAGTTCTCCATCTTTCAAGATCAATGACCATAACACCCGTGTTGAAATAACAAGGCTTTCGGTTCGCGAAAGTCAAAGAAAGAGAAGGGTTTGACCAGAAAGTGGGGGTGAAATAAGTAGTGAAATTTGCATTGCAGTATTCTGGTGCTGCTACAACTGCTTCTTCCCCTAGAGGTGTTGCTTCCAGCTTGGCAATGTCGTCTACGAGAACAAGGTCTGAATCCAGGTACACAACCTACATGGATTACAAATATGTTAGAAAGGGATTGATAATAAGTGTAATTTTCTCCTTTATATAATTACTAAATTCTAGTAGAGTAATAATATTCGTCACTGAACTTGGTTTATAAATATTAATGCCCTTTAGCAAGTAAAAATTCAACCGCTAAAAATCCTTTTCCCGTTGCTATTTACAACGTAACCGACAAAAATCAGAGTCATTGCCAGTCTAAAAGCCACGTAAAGTATACGACAGGATTTCATGTGCATTCACATATATATTACACACATCCGAAACAATAGAAAATAATGAACATTTAGGAATAAATTAAGTAAAACATAGAACAAATTAAAGGTCTGGATCGAGGTAAACAAACCTTTTGGATACATCCAGGAAGAAGATCAGCGAGGTAATTTCGAGCATAATTTAGAGGACAATCTAAAGCAGCGCGAATGGATGTGGATATTAAACCTGCGACACCGGAATCTTGGAAGGGATAAATTGTGAAATGAAGATAAGGGAACGAATTAGCAATTGTGATGTTGAGATAATTAGTGTCAGCGGAGGAAGAAGCAACGAAGTGGAAGATAACATTTTCAGGGCAAGAAGAGTGTTGAAGAACAGACAGAATCGCTGCCATTGACCCTCGGAGATAAGCTGCATCAAGAGTCAGGGCTACATTTACTGCATTTTCAAAGCAAATTCCATTGGAGGTGGAGTTGATGGTAGCATTATTTGTGTCGGTGGAGGGGTAGTGAAGAGAAGGACAAGTTGGGGAATTGTAGAATTTTGGGGCTTCTTTGAAATGGAAGCTCTTGGTATTGATAGCAAAGGAGATGGTCCATAAAAGAGAAATAAAGGCCTTGATCTTGAAACTCCCAAGTTTTGGCATTATGGAAAAGCATAAACACATAAACAGGCACACTACTTTACATATATATAAGTGTATCTGTCAATTCCAAAATGGGCTCTACATTTCTATCATCTTACTCCTAGTAAATAAAGTAAATAGTGTAGGAGTTAAGCTATATATACTTACTACAACTAATATAAGTATTACCTATTACAGTAGTTTAGTTATCATTTTTATGAGGTTATTAAATAATTACATTATAACCTAACGGTGTAAAAGTAAAATATTCTTTTACATCGCGAAAAGCATATAATTTAAACTCAAGTAACAGAGGCGGATGCACCTTTGTGCAAGCGCGTGTCATCCGACACCGCTTCGCCGGAAAATCTAATTAAATATATATTTTATTAAATGTATAATATTATAAATACACTGTTATAAAACCAAAACGAACGTTATTGCCAAGAGAGGTGCACCTTGGTTAAATGGCTAGAAGCTAAGTTTGAACGGTAGGGTAAGGTGTTCAAAGCCCAGCAGCTCGTATATGTTTTGCTACTTCTTTTTCTTGAAGATAACATCTTTTAAGCTTTCAAAATTAAGCAAGTTTATCATCTGAAATTCATTTAACTTGGAAGAAAGAATCAATGAGGCGAATCACATTTACCCTGTGAAAGAAATTTTAAGTTCCTTGAAATTTATTTAAATATGAGTGATTGTGCGATGTCTTATATAAAAAAAAAATAGTATTACGACGATTTATGAATAATTTTCAAAAAACAAAAACTCATCCAGAAAAGTTAAAATATCATAATATTGCGTTTTGTTGATATAATTGAATCTTTTTTTTTTTAATATAGCATCACTGTTATATTTGTTTATTTATTCACTTTTTAAAATAGTCGATACTGCTTAAGAAAATTTCTACGTACGTATACATACTGATTGCTACAATAAAATTAAGTTATATGCAATGATCTTGCATATACTTTTCATATTATCCAATATAGTTTAACATATGATAATAAATTTAGTGCCAATCTTACCACGTTACCAAATAAGAATAATGTTTATCATGAAAGTTTACATGTAATTATCCTATTATAAGGGACATGATGTATGAGTATTTATTACCGCATACTACTTAAGCTCAATACCTAGTGGGTAGGTTTTAGACAAAATTTTCTTGGAAAGACATGAGAAAGAAGACAAATATTTGACTTGTAGGAAAATCTTGGGAGATGAAAGCGTAAATGTCGTATCATGTGGCGGCAATGTCGCTGCCAACACGTATTTCTTGCCTTACATAATGTACTTGTCAAGACGATTTGTTTGCTTTAGAGATAAGCAAATACTTGTAGTTTTAAGGGTTCTTTAGTTCAGCCATCCATTTCCAAGGTAGCTCCACACCTGCCTCGTTTCTTTAATCAAATATTGTTTTAGGTCATTTACAGAAGTAAAACGTAAAATAAAAGGAAAAACAGGGAAAAGGTAAAACCATGCAACACATGTCAATTGTTTGAGGAAATTAAAGAGCTGCTCAACGTTTTTGTAACAGTGAGATTTCATCAGACTTTTAGTTGTAGGGTTGTTATAGAAGGTGGACAGAGGCACGTCACTTCCACCATAGTACTTCTAATAGATACTGCAGATCTATACATAAAAGTCTACTGATATACACTTAACACCAAGCTTACTCCATCTACCTGTATGGGTCCAAATTTGAACAACCACGACCGTCGACGAGTACGACAAACGACGACATTCTCGTAAATCGACGTCCTGCGGAGGATGACCTAAGTCAAACATGATATTGTGCGACCCTTGTATATATTAGGAATATTCCTTCGAATATTCCTAATAGCTTGTCTTTTTTAGCTTAGAAGGGTTTCACGCCTTATATATATAGCGAATGACAACCTTGTAAGAGGGATCCAGAACATTTATTGTAAATTTGCTTACACAAACAAGTAAGAAGATTTATTGTAATAGATCCATTGATCTCGATAAATAAAGAATCGTTATTACCCGTATTCTCCTTATCCATCTTTCATTCTAGAGATCATTATACTTAACTAAGATTTACCCCTTCATCTTCTTTGATTGATCTATTCAAAAAGGTTTCAATATCTTTTGAGTCAAACAATTTGGCGCCGTCAGTGGAATTTCTATAGCTAAGATCTTAGTTTCGTCTAGGTTCTGGAAAGAAATAATCGCCTCTTTTTAATCATCACTAAGGCCAGCAATGGAGGGAAAGGGAGAAGCGAGGTTTAAAGCTATAGTAGGTGTCACGAATAACCTTCTGAATTCCCTCGATAAAGCCGGTGGGGAAGACAACGAAAATGCAACGCCAAGTGCTAAGCCCGAGGGAGAAATCTCACCCCTCCCGCGCTAGGGCTTGACTGTCTCGCGCGAGAGGGAGACCTCAACATCCAGAGCAGGAGAAGCATCACCGGCTATGAAAAGGCTATTAGAGGAAGGATTGACAAACACCCTGAGCAACATGCTCGAAAAGCCCACTTAAAGGGATATCGAAGGCAGAATACCCACAGAAACCACAACTGTTGCCAGAGGAGCCGAAAACTCCACAAACAGGTAACGCCCACACTGTCATTGATGCAAGAAACGATGCACTTACGGCCATCTTAAAGAAAATGGAAGAAATGGAAAATGAGAACAAAACACTCTGCGACCAGATGAAAGAGCATCAGGAAAGAGTTGATAAAATACCAGGCGCTCTGAAGTTGTTGCCAAAACGCGATATAGGCCGATTTATCTAACAGCCATACAGCGAAGGGGCAGCTCCCCATTCTATTCCGAAAAACTTCAAAATTCCATCTTATTTGAAATTATATGATGGTACCACGCAGACCCGGAGGATCACTTAATCTATTACGTTACTGCAGTAAAAGGTAACAATCTATCAAAAGAACAAGTGCCATCAGTACTATTGAAAAAGTTCGGTGAAACTCTGACAGGGGAAATGTTGACATGGTATTCCCAACTACCAGCATGATCGATATCGATGTTTAGAGAAATGGCAGATAAGTTCGCCACCGCTCACTTGGGAGCAAAAAAGGCGAAGGCCAGGGTAAATGATATCTTCACCGTCAGGCAGACGACAGACGAGGGACTTTGGGATTTTCTAGCCCGATTCAACAGAGTAAGAATGAGCCTACCGAACGTGTCAGGGGGGATGGCGGTAGAAACCTTCTAAAATGGGTTAAAAGCAACCAAAAAGTTGCTAAGTAGAAACATGAAGTATCCCCCCACCACGTGGGAGGAGATCCACAGTGCCTATTGCGCCGAAGTAAAGGCAGATGAGGATGACCTGAACGGCCTGATCCAGCGGCTAACATCGGTTCAAGCCGAAATAAGGAGGGATCAATGACATGATGACCGACGAGACCAACCACTCCGTTCCAATCGAGAAAGGCACCAGCCCTATATCTGCACATCCAATCTAGCCCCTCCACGGCATATACATCCGCATCTCGACACACCGCTCCATACCGCAACGAAAGACGTATGCCTCCACTATCATCTGCTCATAACTTTTGTGTTTCTCTTTCAGAAATAGTATACGCACTAGAAAAGCTTGGCATAAAGGTGCAGTGGCCGCAAAAGATGAAGTCAGACCCGAGCACAGGAGATCGAACGTTTTGTGTGAAATTTCACCAAGAAAGGTAACACAAAACCGAGGATTGCATAGGTCTATGACAGGAGGTGGTGAGAATGTTAAACCAGGGACACCTAAAAGAATTACTGAGCGACCGAGGATGGACCAACTTCACTCGTGGAAGTGATCAACCTCAGGGACTTCCAAGACCCCCATCACCAGCTCGAACCGTACAAATGATCATTGGAAACGGTAACGACACGATAATCAACCATGCAAAATTCACCACCATACAAAAACGCAAGCGGACAGTCGCCCACGAATGGTATGATGACCTCGAAGATAGTATCATCTTCGATAAGTCAGATACCCACGGTTTGTCCTTCCCTCACTATGATGCTTTGGTTATAACTTTACGCATCACAGATACCGACATAAAAAGAATAATGGTGGATGACGGAAGCAGCGCGTGTATTATTCACCCACGAGTTCTCATGCAAATGAGGCTTGAGGATAAAATAATACCACGTTGCATAACACTAACAAGTTTTAATAATGCAGTGGCACGAACCTCTGGAGAGATAGCACTACCCGTTCTAGCAGGAGGAGTCACCCTGGATATGACATTCCATATCATGGACCAGGTAGCGGCCTACAACGCCATCATTGGTCATCCATAGATACACACCATGCGAGTTATTCCGTCAAGTTTCTATCAATGTAATTAAATTTCTGACTCCGTGGGGAATATTCAGCATCCGAGGCGAGAAACGCACCGCCTAAGAATGCTATCGGATCATCCAAGATTGCACACACACTAAAAAACTAAAAGGGGCAAGTGCGGAAGCATAGCAATCAACCGTATTGGGAACCAAATCCAACACACAGAAGGCCATCAAAGACCCAGATGTCATAGAGGATTGCAAGGAAACAATAGAAGACCTCGACCATGTTCAACTGGACAACACTAATAGCGCAAAAAAGGCTTATATCGGACACAAACTCTCAGAACCAGGTAAATATCATGAGTTCTTAACTGACAATGCCGACTTGTTTGCCTTTTCCCATTTAGATATGCCAGGAATCCGAAGTGACATCGCCACACACAGGCTAAATGTCGATCCTCTTTTCCCGCCGGTATGGAAAATATGGAGAAAATTCAACGCCACCATCAATGAGGCGGTCAGTGAAGAGGTTGATAAATTATTCGCTAACGGTTCCATCCGAGAGTCGAAATATCCCCAATAGGTCGCCAATGTGGTCATGGTAAAAAATAAGAACGGGAAATGTCAACTTCACCAATCTGAATAAAGCATGCCCAAAAAATTCATTTCCATTACCACACATCGACCAGCTTATCGATGCAACAGCAGGGCACGAACTACTGAGCTTCTTATATGCTTACTTAGGTTACAATCAAATTCTGATGGCTGAAGATTATAAAAAAAAGACCACCTTCATCACCCACCGAGGAACGTACTGTTACAAGGTAATGTTGTTCGGACTCAAGAACGCTGGGGCGACGTACAAAAGGTTGGTCACCAATATGTTCAAAGAACAAATCGGTAAGGCCATGGAAGTCTACATCGACGACATGCTAGTTAAGTCGAAAAAGAAAGAGGATCACATTGGCCATCTGGAGGAAGCCTTCAAGATATTGAGGCGATACAAGATGAAATTGAATCCCGAAAAATATGCCTTCGGCGTTACCTTGGGAAAGTTCCTTGGTTTTCTGGTGTCACAAAGGGGTATCGCAGTCAACCCGAATTAGATCAAGGCCATCGAAGGAATACCAGAGATGTTGACCAGCAAGAAGCATGTGCAGAAATTAACAGGATGAATAGCCACCCTGTCGAGGTTCATCTCATGATCCTCGGACAGATGTCATAAATTCTTCAATGTGTTAAGAAAAGACCACGGACTGTAGTGGAATGCAAAATGCGTCGATGCCCCAAGAAAGCTAAAAGCGTATCTATCCTCGCTGCCACTACTCATCAAGGCAGACCCAGGTGAATGCCTACTGGTGTGCCTAGCAGTCTCCGAAGTCGCGGCAAGTGCGGTCTTGAACCACGAAAATAAAGGTACGCAATCCCCGATTTACATATCAGCAAAACGTTAATCGACGCCGAAAAGAGGTATCCTCACCTTGAAAAACTAGCTTGGCATTAGTCATAGCTTCAAGAAAGCTTAGACTATATTTTCAATATCACCCCATAAAAGTGGTGACAACCTTCCCCTTGAGGGGCATCCTACACTAACCCGAACTATTGGGTAGATTGGCTAAATGGGACATAAAATTAAGCGATCACGACATAACATACCAACTGCAAAGTACCATTAAGTCAAAGGTGCTCGTCAATTTCATCACCTAAATATTGCTTGAAGTAGAGCAGGAGGCGCTCCGCACCTCCACACATTCTGACCTCTGGGTCCTCTACACTGACGGCCCATCTAATGCATCAGGATCGGGACTGGGACTCGTCCTAGATGTTCCTACGATCGAAGTAATTCGCTAGTCCATACGATGCCCCGAGATGACTAACAATGAGGCCGAGTATGAAGCTGTGATTGAAGGATTGAAACTAGCCCTTAAATATGGCGCTCGACAACTTGTCCTCCATTGCGATTCTCAACTCGTGGTAAACAAAGTCACCGGGACTTTCCAAGTCAAAGGACAGAGACTACAAAAGTACAGTCAGAAATTCATAAATTGCTGCCAGAGTTCGACGAATTCCGCCTCGACCAAATACCTAGGGCACAGAATATCGAAGCGGACGCCCTCTCCAAACTGGCGGCAGCCACCAAAAATATCAACAAGGAAAACGTGGTCACCCTTCTCCATTCCGCAATAGACCAAGTTGAGTTACATTATATAAACCTAACTTGGGACTAGCGCAACCGTCTCGTAACATATTTGTAGGATGGAACGCTCCTAGAAGATAAGAAATAAGCCAAAAACTTCGAACACAGGCAGCCACGTAAACTGTGATCTCTACAAGAGAACGTTTGGCGTCCCCTTGGCCAAGTGTCTCGGTCCCAATCAAACAAAACAAGTACTAGAAGAAGTACATGAGGGGCATTGCGGCGCCCATACAGGAAACCGCACCCTCGACCGATGCCTCATCCGCGCCGAATACTACTGGCCCACTATGAAAAAAGAAGCTGCAGACTACGTCAGAAAATGTGAGCAGTGTCAACAATATGCCCCATGATACACCAAGCGGGAGAACTCCTACACTCCGTCTCCTCACGATGGCCATTCCTAAAATGGGGGATGGATATTGTCGGACCCCTCCCGGTAGGACGAGGTAAGGTACGCTTCCTTTTGGTTTTAACTGATTATTTTTCTAAGTGGGTGGAAGTAGGTGCGTACACCCAAATACGCGAGCAAGAGGTCATCGCGTTCATATGGAAAAACATATATGCTGCTTCGGCATTCCCAAATAAATCAGCTGCAACAACGGACCTCAGTTCGTCGGAAAGAAAACGAACGAGTTTTCTGAAAAATGGCACATCAAGCAAATACTCTCCACACCCTACCACCACGCCGGCAATGGCCAAACCGAATCCTCTAACAAGGTAATACTGAATATATTAAAAAAGAAGCTCGAGGATGCCAAAGGGCTATGGCCTGAACTACTACCAGAAATATTATGGGCATACCGCACCACACCAAAAACTAGCACAGGAGAGACACCATATTCACTAGTCTACGAGATTGATGCAATTATACCCATCGAAGTCGGAGAGCCCAGTTTGAGATACTCCAAAGAGAGCGGACCGAACAACAAAGAAAATAAGCTACAAGATCTGGATGAAATCGAAGAACGGAGAGACATGGCCCACATAAGAATGGTAGACCAAAAGAAACAAGTACAAGGGTATTATAACAAGAAGGCCAAAGTGCGACCGCTCAAGGTCGGAGATTACGTCCTCAAGGCTAGAACACAAGCAGCGAAAGACCCTAATGAAGGAAAACTGTAAACAAACTGGGATGGACCATACAAAATCATGATGGGAGCAAGCAAATGAGTGTTTTAGTTAGAAGCAATAGAGGTAAAACTACTCCAAAACAATTGGAATGTCGCCCATCTCAAATACTTCCACTTCTGAGAGAAGGCGCCGCCCAAGTCGTACTCTCTTTCCCTCATCCGGATTTTATCCCAATCGAGTTTTATAAGTGAGGTTTTTAATGAGGCGGTAAGGGGGATGCCTCGAGGTCCGAAGTGTTGTTCATTACCTCGCCTGACGACATGGTCTCCGGATCAAAGTAATGAAGGGACTGGATATAGATAATCAATTCTCCATTGTATGTACATAGTCAACATGTGATCCTCACAAGAATATAATCAAATCTCCATTGTATGAACATAATCGACATGCAACTCTCACAAGAATATAATAAAATCTCCATTTCATGAATAAAGTCGACATGAATCTTCCTACGGGAATATGATCAAACCTCTAATGTGAAATGGCCAAGGCCATCGACGAAAATATGAATTCGACCTCGTTCGAACCACGACGGAATCCTACTTCGACGAAAGTTCGAAGCAACATCCCAATGGCCAAGGCCATCGACGAAAATATAGATTCGACCTCGTTTGAACCACGACCGGATCCTACTTCGATGACAGTTTGAAGCAACATCCCAATGGCCAAGTCCATCAACAAAAATATAAGTTCGACCTTATTCGAACCACGACGGGATCCTACTTCGACGATAGTTCGAAGAAATATCCTAATGGCCAAGGCCATCGACGAAAATATAAGTTCGACCTCGTTCAAACCACGACAAGATCCTACTTCGACAACGGTTCGAAGCAACATCCCAATAGCCAAGGCCATCGATGAAAATATGAATTCGACCTCGTTCGAACCACGACGGGAAACTACCTCGACGACAGTTCGAAGCAACATCTCACTGGCTAAGGCCATCAATGAAAATATGAGTTCGGCCTTGTTCAAACCACAATAGGATCTTACTTCGACGATAGTTCGAAGCAAAATCCTGATGGCCAAGGCCATCGACGAAAACATGAGTTCGACCTCGTTTGAACTACAACGGGGTCCTACTTCGACGATAGTTCGAAGCAACATTCCTACGGTCTAGGCCATCGACGAAAAAATGAATCGACCGCGCCCAAAAACTAAATTGACTTAATAGCTCAACTAGTATCCCGGATACCATAAAAAGTGCAAAGAACTCCAACAAATCAACAAAATAAATTCTAAATTTCAGCAAAATGTTATTTACACTTGTCCTTACAAATGGGCTCAAACATGGCCCCTACAAAAGCCCCAAAACAAAAGAAAGTACAAACGAAAGATTACACATCATCCCCGGTGTGGTAAGCATCCTTGTACCAAGAGTACGAAGCAAGACGGTTCGCATCATCAGAGTTGATGTCATCCCCGTCAGGAGTAAGAGGGTCGTACCCACATGCTTTACGAGCAGCACGAGTTTCGTTATGCACGGTCTAAAGTTCCGTTTTAGTTTCCCTCTCCTCGGTATGGAAAGCCTTGTACACATCAAGCCGGGCCTCAGCAAGGAACCACAACTCATATAGGTAATGAGGCACGACCGGATTGGC
The DNA here is from genome assembly GCA_026770625.1 of Nicotiana glauca. Lineage (NCBI taxonomy): Eukaryota > Viridiplantae > Streptophyta > Magnoliopsida > Solanales > Solanaceae > Nicotiana > Nicotiana glauca. The sequence continues at coordinate 299,444 of MU734959.1, forward strand.
CAAGGCATGAGATGTAGAAGGTTGGGAGTGTTGTCTTGCATCTTTCACTCTCAGCGAGGCCAATTGTCCATTCAACGGTGATAACTCCGCCTCCAACTCTTTAACATGCCCTTTAAGCCCCGCGACCTTAAGACTCGAGGCCTCCTTCTCCTCAGTCAGCTCTGACCTGCAAACACGGAGAGCATTCTCCAAAGACACCATTCCACAAATATCTACCGACAACTTATCAGCACTAACGATCTGCTCGCCCTTAAGCCCCTCGATCTCCACCACCTTCGAACTCAAGTCAGTGGTCAAACTAGCCACCTTTGCTTATAAATCGGCATTCTCGGCCATCACCCCACTGCTCAACTCAAGATCGTCCTCCTTCGCCTTAAGGGAGGCCTCAAGTTCACTATGACGGGTGGAAGCTTTCATAAGCTCCTCATCCTGCTCCCTCGGCTCTTCGATCTTGTGCTCCCGTTAGGCCTCCCTCTGTTTGAGCCCTTTGTGAAACAACTGAAATTCAAGGTCCTGATTATAAATATCGGCTATCACACGGTGCTTAGCACGATACCGTTGATACTTGGATGACATCCTCCCATAGATGGCCGTCTTCTTCCTCTCTCGACACTCGTGCTCGGTCTCCATGATGAGGGTCTAGCACAAGAGAAAAAAAAAGGTTAAAAACAAAATACTGGTCGACAATCGCCACACAAGCCCAACGAATGAAAAGGAAAAAAGAAAGGCACCTACCCGCGAGGCCATATCGGCAACGTTCTGAGATAACTCAATGTCACTCATCGCCTTGAGCATCTCGTTTTCAGGGGCAGCACATAGAGGAGCCAAAACAGACGCCACTTGCTCACAGTTCAACAAAAAGTTGTAATCCCCTGGGATGACTATGTGACAATCAGACCCTTCCGCTCTGACCTCCATGTAAGTATGATGACCTACAAACTCGTAACATCCTCCGAGTCGACATCTGAACCTGAGCCTTTACCCTCAATACAGTGGTCTCTAATGTTGGACGATGCGCCGCCCTCGGCAGAGCGTACAGAGCCAACTCCTGGACAAACTCCTTCCATTTGAGGATATCTCCAAGATAAAATGGCGTCAGCCATAAATATGGGTACAGGTATCATCTGCGACGCCCTACTTCTATCATCGTTCACGGCCACATCCTTTTCGAGCTCTATTCTCCTCCTTTTTCTCGAAAATGGCTCCTCCCCGTTGGAGGATTCATCCAAGAGGTGTGGCACCGATATTGAAGATTACTCCTCCCTCACGACCATGACCCGAGAGGGACCTTCTAATTGAATAGGTTGAGGATGACCCCCTCGAACAGACTCACTCAAAGCAAACTGCGTTTTCGCGACAGTGATGACCTGTCGGAAGGTAGGGACCGGAGCCCTCCACCTGGAAGCTCCTCGACATGCGGTCACGAAGAGTCTTATTAATAAATGATGATATATAACCAATGAAGTGGTAAGGGGAAAAACATTTACCAAATGGAACTTTGGTTCCATAACGCTTTACGAAAGAAGGCCAATCTCGGGTTTCCGCTGCATGGGGAAACTGACGGGCTACATTGCCCTTATACCAGCAATAGGGCGGGGCATACATCCCATAGCTGACAACAAGAAGCAAACGAACTTTATAATGAATACAGACAAAGGAAGAGTAAAATGAGTGGCGACACTTACGAGTCTCATTCCATCACTCCGAGAACCTAGCGGGGTCAGAAACGATGTGTTCAATTTTGACAAAGAAGTACTTATGCCAAAACTTGCAACTTGCTCGGTCGTCTGTCCCAACCACCAGTCCTTTTGTGCCTCGGTGCCTCAAATGCATTATGGTACCCCTATGGAAGCTAGGCGAGAACAGGTGCAAAAGGTGGTGGATAGAAACATCACATTCCGCCAACTCCGCATACTTGGTTAACAGCAGAAGTATCTTGAGCGTATACAGCGAAAGTTGTGCGGGGCAAACTTGGTAGAACCTGCAGAACTCTTCCGCTAATGGGAATAGAGGAAATGTATAGCGAATCACGAACGGATACTCATAGAAAGCGCAGTATCCATGTCTGTGGACCTCTACAAAATCTCTCCCTGCTGAAACCATGTCAACGTGAACGGGAAGCCATATTTTACACGAAGAGCGTCAAGGTGAACTTGCTCCGTTTCAGAGACTACGGGGGTAGGAGTAGAAAGGGGATCTTTAAGGAAATCACTTCGAGACATAGGGTGTCTCGGCAGTAACTCCTCCACCGTAGGAAGACTATCACCATCTTCTACCATCGTATCCTCGCCGCCCGGAGGGGAAACCATGGACAATGGGGCGGCCTCAGGAATCCCTTCACGGGATCGATGTGATCTTGGCATACTTTCGTCAAAGAAAGTGTTGACACAGCAGAAATAAGAAGGTAAGAAGAAGAAGTAGAAGATTGTCAAAGCAAGCTCGGAGAAATGAGGAGAGGTATTCCAAGGTGAAATGGCCAAGAACTTCCCAAAAAACAAATCCTCTACCTATTTATAGGATTGGGTGGCGCCAGAATCGAAGCGGAAGGTCACAGAGTGGAACCAGAATCGAAGCGACAAGCCATCAACTCCTGTCTCGAAAATGCGCGTAATAATGACGCACGTAAAGATGACATCACTTTCTGGTAAAATGCATTACCTGGTGCCTTGCTGAGCACGCTGACCATCCACCATTGGCCATGCCGTAACGCCTCGAAGGATCAAATTTCTTCGTAGAAGCGCATGATGTTCGTTCATCGAGGACGTACCAAGTTGCGACCTCGACAAACAGAGGGATTAACTGTATGGGCCCAAATTTGAACAACCACGACCATCGATGAGTACGACGAACGACGAGATCCTCGTAACTCAACGTCCTGCGGAGGACGACCTAAGTCAAACATGATATTGTATGACCCTTGTATATATTAGGGATATTCCTTCGAATATTCCTTATAGCTTGTCTTTTTAGCTTAGAAGGGTTTCACTCCTTATATATATAGCGAACGACAACCTTGTAAAGGGGGATCCAGAACATTTATTGTAAAATTGCTTACACAAACAAGTTAGAAGATTTATTGTAATAGATCGATTGATCTCGATAAATAAAGAATCATTATTACACGTATTCTCCTTATCCATCTTTCATTCTATAGATCATTATACTTAGCTAAGATTAACCCCTTTATCTTTTGATTGATTTGTTCAAAAAGGTTTCATTATCTTTTGAGTCAAACACTACCTTTAATCAATTAATATTGAACTTCAGCTACGAATATCTAATGAATAAAGTTACTTGACATGCGAGATATATAGGGGGTCCACACGTCCAAACATCTGGTTAAAGAGTCAAGCTGATCATGATAGAAAGAAGCTAGAAACTACGAGTGAGGAAAGCAAGTCATTAATTGGGCCATATTCACTTTTTCATACCATGTGACCAAACGCTTTTAATTAAATGCTGAAATGCTGCCCCATTTATTTGACACCATATATAGAACATGATTTTTATGTTCGTTAATGTTCGACCTGAGCTGAAATTATATGTTGCCCTAGCTCCTTATACAGTTCGCAGTTTTATGACCATTTAGCGAGATGTTTGTGCTTATGCTAAGCTGAAATTGTTCACTTAATACAAACGGTTACTAACCTTTTAGAATAAAATTAAATGACACTAATCGTATAAGAAAGTTTTACATATAACATAAATTTGGTAGAGAAAGCAACCCAAGAATAATTCTTCTTCATATATAATTGAGAGAACAACGATCTAAAGAAAGATCAATTCTCAACCACAAAACCCTTTCTGTCAACACTTTATTCCGGCAAGTTAGATCCATGTTACCACTTATTGATAAAGGTATATTCACACATGAAAAATTATCAGCACTAATGAATGAGTTGTTTAAAAATAGGGCCATTTATTGGCGATTGCGAGGACGATGAACAAATTATTGAAATAGCATGTGCCCTTCACATGCTTGTGCTTTAAGCCGTTACTGTAGGTCTATTAACAGATCGTTTTGGGTCTCCAATGCTATTCCACTTCTTGCACCAAATTTGAGAAATAGTGCATTCTTGCTCCAATACCATTCTATTTCTTGCTCTGTTATAGAGCATAAATAGTGTTGCACTTCGTTACTCTATATTTGGTTTAATATTTTTTTATTCACTTTTTTTATTTTTAAAATTTTAATTTATCATATATTGTGTATATAATTAACTTTTATATTAAGATCTTTATAATTTTAACTTTATATCCTATTTTTTGATATATTAATTTTTGTATATAGACAAGAGGGGTTGCTCTGATGGTAAGCAACCCCCACTTCCAACCGAGAGGTTGTGAGTTCGAGTCTCCCCAAGAGCAAGGTGGGAAGTTCTTGGAGGGAAGGATGTCGGGAATCTATTTGGAAATAGTCTCCCTACCTTAGGGTAGAGGTAAGGTCTGCGTGCACACTACCCTCCCCAGATCCCGCTAAGTGGGATTATACTGGGTTGTTGTTGTTGTTGTATTAATTTTTGTATATATTATATTTATATAAAATTATAAGTTAATTTTATTATTATTATAATTGTATAAAAATAAATATAACCATTATTTAAAAATAAAAATTTCAAATTTAAGTTATCTAATGTTGCTAAAATTAAAAAGTGAAAACTAAAATCTAAAAAAGAAAATTAACAATATATAAAATAAGAATACATTATAATTAAAGTACATAAAAGGAGGATACATTAAAATTGAAATTACATTAAAAACATAAAACATAAGTTTAGTAATCTCCTATGTCATTTCCAGATGCACCAAAATTACCAAAATACTGAGTAAACGTGGTAGAAGATTGTTGTGGTTGTGGTTGTTCAAATTGTTGACTTCTGTTCGGAGTTTCGCAATCGCGTTTGTAATTGTTGCAGGTCTGTCACGTTTTTGGAGAAAAGAGGTCCTACATGATATAATGACCACGTGTATTATACTGCACAACATGATAATTGAGGACGAGCGTGATCTTAATGCACCAATTGAAGATGCGCGTGAATGTCCAACTCCTACGGTAGAAATGATAGTAGATGAACATCATCGATTTGAACAATTTTTAATTCGCACAAAAAAATTAAGGATAATGATGCGCATTTCGCACTTCGTAATGCATTAATCGAGTATTTATGGGAGAATAGCGGCAAAAATTAAATATTTATGTGGTACTTAAATTAAATTTGACTATGGTATAATATTTATTTAATTATCTTTTATCAATGATTTTACTTTTTGTTAATTCATCCTTTAAAATAATTTTGTAATAAATGATTATATAAGTGGTGAATGTGAATTATATATAATGAATATGGAAAAAGGAAAAAAGATAGTATTAGTTTGAAGGAATAAAAAATGAAAAGTAAATAGAAGATAATAATATAATATAGAAGAGAGAGAAGATTTGGTGTAAAAGATGGTGTAATGGTTGAAGTAAATTTAGTGTTATACCATTTTAGAGTGAAATTTGGTGCAAAAAATAAAGTTAGCCTTGGAGATGGGCTCAGTCGTTTGTTTTTCCTGCTTTATGTTTGGCGAAAGAAGAAGGCCAAAAAAGAACAAGAGAAGTTTTATACGATTCTCATTTCACATTATAATTGATAATATATTTGATCTAATTCAACAGAATCTAAGATCTGATTAAATCAAAATAGCTATCAAAGTCGGATTTTGTAAAAATAAATTAGACAGTCTAATTTATCATAAGTTTAATAATTTAACTATTATTGCGAGTCAATTAATTTGATGTATAGATGTTACAAATGTTAAATCAATTTCCTTTATACCTAGTATTAATTTTCATTAGTGCCGGGCTGGGCATACTGTACTGCCAGATAAATCAGAAACTCTTGGTTCAATTTTTTCTTTCGGTTGCTATTGAACATAGTTTTCTTTTCTTTACTTGGTTAATGGAGGAGCGAGAAGTGCAACTGAACAACAATACTTTCATTCCATGAATTTCAATTTCATGACAGTACAATTCAAACAATTAAGTTTTCCCCCCACTTACTTATCAATCAGCTGATGGAAATTATTGAAATGGAACACATAGGATCGTTGCCGACAGCAATATAAACAAGGAGCCGTCCCCCAAAGTTGCATGAACAAGCCATACACGTTGTCACAGTACTGTCTGTATGTCTCTGACACGACTGTACTTAGAAGAACACGTAACAGCTTCCTTATTACTCCCTCCGTTCCAGTTTATGTGAACCTATTTCCTTTTTGGTCCGTTCCAAAAAGAATGAATCCTTTCTAAATTTGAAAACAATTTAGCTTAAATTTACAATTCTGCCCTTAATGAGAAGCTTTTATAACCAAACAAATTCTCTGGGCCCCTTTTTAACTTGTTTAGAACCACATATTCCAAAAGTCTTCATTTTTTCTTAAACTCCGTGCCTAGTGAAACAGGTTCACATAAATTGGAACGGAGGGAGTAAATCTTTTGTTGCAGCATCATTTACTCTCGAATTCTAAATTCTGACTAGATGTTCCAGAAGCGACCCTGAGGATTTTCCGGTTGTTATGGGGTTACACCAAGGTTCTGTGCTCAGACCGTTCCTATTCGTCCTAGTGATGGACGCGTTAACACATCACATTCAAGGGGATGTGCCATGGTGCATGCTATTCGCCGATGACATAGTTTTGACTGATGAATCGCGAACCGGTGTTAACGAGAGACTGGAGGTTTGGAGACAAACTCTTGAATCTAAGGGTTTCAAGCTTAGCAGGACAAAGATGGAATACCTAGAGTGTAAGTTCAGCGCTGAGCAAAGTGAAGTGGGCGTGGATGTGAGGCTTGAATCACAAGTTATCCCGAATAGAGACAGCTTCAAGTACCTTGGGTCGGTTATTCAGGGGGGAGGGGAGATCGATAACGATGTTACACACTGTATCGGGGTAGGATGGATGAAGTGGAGGGTAGCATCCGGAGTATTGTGTGACAAAAGAGTGCAAGTGATACTCAAAGGTATGTTCTATAAAGTTGTGGTTAGGGCAGCCATGATGTATGGGGCTGAGTGTTGGCCGGTTAAGAAATCACATATCCAGAAGATGAAGGTAGCAGAAATGAGAATGTTGAGGTGGATGTCCGGGCATAGTAGGATGGATAAAATTAGGAATGATGATATTAGGGAGAAGGTAGGCGTGACTTCCATTGATGACAAGATGCGGGAAGCAAGGCTCAGGTGGTTCGGGCACGTTCAGAGGAGAAGCCTAGATGCTCCGGTAAGGAGGTGCGAATGGCTGGTTGTGGAGGGCTCGAGAAGAGGTATAGGGCGGCCCAAGAAGTATTGGGGGGAGGTGATTAGGCAGGATATGGCGATGCTCCAGATTTCCGAGGACATGGCACTTGATAGGAACATGTGGAGGTCGAGTATTAGGGTTATAGGTTAGGAGGTAGTTGAGTTTTTCCTTATGTCATAACTTTGGGAGACTAGTTTGGTAGGGATACTATTTTGCTTTTGCTTTGTATCATCCCTTTATTTTCATGTATATATATATATATATTCTGTGGTATTACTAATATTGTTTTCCTTTGTCTTTTTGTCTTCTTGAGCCGAGGGTCTTTCGGAAACAACCTCTCTATTCCTCCGGGGTAAGGGTACTACCCTCCTCAGATCCCACTAGTGGGATTTCACTGGGTCGTTATTGTTGTTGTTGTTGTTGTATGTTCCAGAAGCAGCATGAATGTTATACTCCCTCCGGTCCAAAATAAGTGATTTTTTGGATGTTTTCATACAGATTAAGAAATTCACCTTTTAGCATTAATTAGCAATAGAATTGACCATATTAACCTTTACTATTTCACATAAACACTCCTAACACATATTCCAACAATATTTACTCCAAGGACAATGTAGGAAAAAAATAATTAATTCATTCTTAAAATCTGAAAAATTCACTTATTTTGGACCACAAGAAAAATACCAAAAAATCACTTATTTTGGATAGGAGGGAGCAGTATATACTAAGCATGAAATTTTCATTTTTTTTAAAGTCCTAGACCCTCAGCAAATAGAGTAGGGACATGTCCTCTACTGTAGCAAATTGACCTGTAGCTTATTATAGGCTTACTTTCAACTTACTGGACTTTGATCAATTGTGTTCCTCCTCAAACCAGTAATTTGTCAGTAAGCCAGAACGCCCTCTTTGAATTTTCAAGATTGAACATCATTACAAGGAATAAACAACCTAACGCTTATAGCATTATCTGGTAAACATTACCCTGACTATAACACCTGTAGCTAGCAGATCCCTTAATTTCACAGTAGACTGTAGACTTCACCATTTCTTTCTTTTCCAAGTTTTTAAACTCCTTGAAAGTGTTAACGAAGCTCCATTGGTCTTATGCTACTTCAGGACTTGTTAAGTACGACACCGTTGCAGATTACTTCATACTCGAAACAGGTAATGGTTAAACGAATATAGTATGCTTACAAACGTCCAAGATGTAACATATGGATCAGGCACATGAAGGAGGAATTGCCATCTAATAGAAGCAGCAAGAGAGATTGTCCACACCAGAATTCTTTTTTTTTTTTTTTCATTTGCTGTACGAAATTTTAGGTATTGCAGGCGCAATAAGGTAGAGGAGGTCGTGGGCGTAAGATGAGTAGGGGTAGAGCGAACGAGCTAGATGAAATTCCGGTTGAGTTTTGGAAGTGTGTGGGTAGAGCAGGATTGGAGTGGCTGACTGGGTTGTTCAATGTAATTTTTAGGACGAAGAGGATGCCGGAGGAATGGAGGTCGAGTACGGTGGTATCGTTGTACAAGAACAAAGATGATATCCAATGTTATAACAATTATAGGGGTATCAAGTTACTTATCAATACCATGAAAGTCTGGGAGAAGGTGGTGGAGGCGAGGGTGAGGAAGACGACGTCTATATCCGACAATCAATTTGGGTTCATGTCGTGTCGCTCCATTGCGGAAGCTACCCACCTTATTAGGAGGTTGGTGGAACAGTATAGGGATAAGAAGAAGGATCTGCACATGGTATTTATTGACATGGAGAAAGCGTATGACAAGGTTCCTAGGAAGGTGCTCTGGAGACGTCTTGAGGCGAAGGGCATGCCGGTAGCCTACATAAGAGCGATCAAGGACATGTATGATGGAGCTAGGACTAAGGTTAGGACTATGGGAGGCGACTCGGAGCATTTTCCGGTTGTTATGGGATTACACCAAGGCTCTGCGCTTAGCCCGTTCTTATTTGCCTTGGTGATGGATGCTTTGACACACCATATTCAAGGGGATGTGCCATGGTGTATATTATTTGATGATGACATAGTTCTAATTGACGAGACGAGGGTCGGTGTTAACGAGAGATTGGAGGTTTGGAGACAGACTCTCGAGTCTAAGGGTTTCAAATTGAGCAGGTCTAAGACAGAGTACCTGGAGTGCAAGTTTAGCGCTGAGTCAAGGGAAGTAAGCGGGGATGTGAGACTTGGATCACAGGTCATCCCCAAAGCTTCAAGTACCTTGGGTCGATGATTCAGGGGGTGGAAAGATCGACGAGGACGTCACTCATCGTATAGGGGCGGGCTGGATGAAATAGAGGCTTGCATCTGGAGTCTTGTGTGACAAGAAAGTGCCACCGATACTCAAAGGTAAGTTTTATAGAGCCGTGGTTAGACCGGTCATGTTGTATAGGGCAGAGTGTTGGCCAGTTAAGAACTCCCATATCCAGAGGATGAAGGTAGCAGAGATGCGGATGCTGAGGTCGATGTGCAGGCATACTAGGATAGACAAGATTAGGAATGAAGATATTCGAAAAAAGGTGCGCGTCGCCCCTGTGGATGACATGATGCGGGAAGCGAGACTCACATGGTTCGGGCACGTGCAGAGGAGAAGCCTTGATGCCCCTGTGAGGAGGTGTGAGTGGTTGGCCGTGGTGGGTACAAGAAGAGGTAGAGGGAGGCCTAAGAAGTATTGGGGAGAGATGATCAAGCAGGACATGGTACGACTGCAAATTTCCGAGGACGTGGCTCTTGATAGGAAAGTCTGGAGGTCAAGCATTAGGGTTGTAGATTAGGGGGTAGTAGAGCTTTCCTTACTTCATACCGGGGGTAAGGCAGGGTTGGATTAGGGTTGATCTTACATGGCTTGCACTTTATGTTAAACCCACACCATCCTTGTTGTTTATCTTAGCGCCGGGCTTTAGATTCTGGTTACTGTTATTGCATGTCATTCATCTTTTGATTATTATGCTTCTAGTACTATTACGGTTTCTACTAATTACTAATGAATTATCTTTTCTTGTTTTTTATTTCCATCTTTCTGAGCTAAGGATCTATCGGAAACAACCTCTCTGCTCTACCGGGTGTCACACCTCCTTTTTACCTTCTTTACAGGAAGCTCCGCTTATTTTTTACTACACCCCGGGAAGGGATGTAATAAAGAAGGGAAAGGAGTTTTTTCCAATTTAAGGACAGTCGGAGCAGAATTAGTTGTTTTAATTTTTAGAGTCGCCACTTGAGAATATAATGGTGTCCCAAGTCACCGGTTTAATCCCGAACCGAGGAAAGTTTGACTCTATTACAGTCTGCGAACTAAAAATCCGGATAAGGAATTCTGTTAATCCGG
>MU734964.1:0-31633 GCA_026770625.1 Nicotiana glauca
ATTTGGCCTAAATTAAATATTTACCTGCTAAAAATGGATAAAATTTGGGAAGGGTCAAAAATCACATGTCAACAGGACACACCTCTTAACTTTCAATCATCCTGTTCAAAAACGAGTAAATATGCTATTCAAAACACTGTAATTTTTCGACTACTAAACTGATGAAACTAAACAGTCATGTTAACCTTCCATATTCGAACCAACTAGGCAAACATTTCAGTTTCACACCATTTCTAAACTACAAATCAGTCGCATGCCATTTGAAATTACATTCAAATAATACCACCATCGCCCTTAGCCCCTTCAATCCCAATTTAAACATAGAACTAACACACAAAACAGATTATATGCCTCAACCAAGGCTGAAGCAACCTTGCTGCATTTTTTACTTACATAAAGCTCTTAATTATAATGTCCCAACAATATGTAGTGTAAATACAACATGAGCATACCCTGTTTAAGCTAGACTATGAACACAATGGCTAATCAAATAGAACATGTACAGCAAGAACTAACTAAATTTTAATTCTGTCCTGTTCATCAACCAGTATATTTAATCACGATCCCCCTAAGCTAGATAACACAAAATGAGCATGAAGATAAGGGAAAGCAAAACTTCAAAAATAATAGCCATCAACTTTGATCATATTTCATAGTTCAAACTCCAAAATACATTTAGGTGATGTCCATGGGCTTGGTAAATACCTGGAAATGGAAAAAAATAGGAAATGAAGAATTATCAGGTGCAGTGACAGAGATCAGCAACAATAACAACCAACAAGCACAACCTAAACTTGGTAAATGAACTCAGTAATCCCAATGGGACAACAGTTCTATTTGCAGGATTCCAACCAGTATTTCCAGGAAAAAAAATACCACTATTTCAAAGAAAACCTCAAATGAACCCACAACTACTTCAGCTCAACTCAGACAAAATAATCAATGGAATAGTAACTCCTTTCTCAATATACTCTTTTCTGGATTCCCAATGACCCTTTTCTTAGTTTGATCTGTGTATATCTTAGGGTTTATCAAAATATCACTCTCAAAACTCCCTCTTAAGTTTTTTTTATCAGTATCTCCTCCCTTATCTTTAGTAACTGTCAAAAACTTGAACCTATTGCTCTCAATGCCTATCTTAAAGTCTCCTCTGTTTTTTTTCTTTAGTCTCTAAGGTCTGATCCTATTTAAAGACCAATGTTGAACCATTTTTTATTCAAAGTTTTTGCTTTTCAGCCTGTTTATTCCCTCCCCATGTGCATCCTCTACCTTTTATTATCCATCCCATGTTCTTTTTGATCCTCAACTCTTAAAGATGTCAGTTATACTTTCCTCTTCAATTTTTTTTAATTAAACCCATGTTATTCTCTGATTTCCCCACCTCTAAAGGTTTTTAACATGTTACTCTCACTCATTAGTTTAATAGTGTATTATCCCTTTAACATCATTAAAACCTCCTAAAATGAGCTACTAAGTAACTCACATCATTCGGGGCAGAAATATCAGACACACAGAAACTACAGAAAGAATTTCAAATCCTAAAAATCAAACAATTTTAGTGTTCTTTTTTTCAAAACAAAACAAACAACATTCAACTGGTTTGAGAATCTAAAATCGTTTACAAGATTGATACATACAAACATGGAATGCACTAGTTCTATTAGCTTGGAATGGATTAATTCAAATTGACTAACCAAACAGTTAACAGTTCTATATAAAACCTAATGCCAATTTTAACTAAACTGTTTCAAAAAAAAGAAGAAGAAGAAGGAAAGAAGAAGAAAGAAAGTAGATACGTCAAAATGAATCGAAATATAGAAGGAACTCACCTAACAAAGTCGAACTCGTGAATGACCCCACTGATTTAAATCGCAAAATAGTGCCAATCTCTTGTTCTTTCTCAAGAACAAGCGAGGGACGCTATTTCATGGTAAAAATCATCCCTAAAGCTTCTTGAATACTGGAGTCAAAACATTCATGTAGAGGTTCAATATTCGAGGAGTTCGAGGGGTGTTCGAGGGTAAAGGACCACAGATTTGGAAAGAGGGGAGTGAGGAGGTTTTGTGATATAAATTTAGGGTCGGTTGGAGGTGGCGCCACCACCGGGGAACCTTGTGGCGGCGCAAGGGTTCATGTTCTCAAATCGATATTTGATAATTTCTGGAGTGATTCGAGGGAAGGTGGTTGGTGATTGGGCAAGAGGAAGTTGAGAGGTGGAGGTGAACAGGGACTTGCCGCCGGACACAGCGGAGGAACCACTTGGTTTTTTGAAGATTCGAAAGGCTAGGCTAGGATTCATAGGAGACTGAGGGTGGATCGGGGATAGGGAAGTCAAGGTGAATCGGTGGTGTAAAACTGGAGTGGTTTGGCCACCATCCGCCACCATAAGCAATTTCCGGCGGGCGGAAGGCGATGGTGTAAGGTGGTGGATTCATGCTTGTCTCTGAGTTGTTAGACATGAGGGAGGGTGGAGTTTGGCTTGGGGGGCGAGGGCTATTTGGAAATATATATACGAGATATGGAATGAATCCAGACCGTTCGATCTGATGAGATCAACGGCTTGGATCAATTCGTTAATGGAAATGACATTATTTCGTTGTTATCAAGACCGGATCGGTCTTTGGATGGAAACAGGTCGGGGTGCGGGGGATCATACTGGACCGTTTGATCAAATGAAAAGAACGGTTTAGATCAACAGGCTTGAAACGACATCGTTTCTTCGATGCTGGAGGCGAACTGGACCGTTCGATCTAAAGAGATCGACGGTCTGGATTGAGTGTGACCAAAACGCCATTGTTTGGGGTGAGGGAAAGGCTGGACCGTGTATGGGGCTAGGTTTGGGCTGGTTTGGTTTGGGTTTTAGGTGTATTTGGTTTGGGCTGGGATTAGTGGCCCAAATCATATTTTCCTCAATTCTTTTCCTTTCCCTTTTTATTTTTTAAAAATTCTAATAAAATAAAACACAAACCTAGATTAATTATAAAACTAAATCAACTTAATACTAATTATCTGTAAACAATAAATATCACAAATACTTAAATACCAAATCACACAATTGAACAACAAAATACGGAAAGAATGTATTATCTTCTATGGTTTTTCCTTCATTTTATTTTTTTAACTAAAATTATAAAATTAAATCCTAAATACAAATGTTATATATTTTTGTATTTTTTATTAATTGATCAAATTGACATGTACACACACGAATACAAATAATAACTGAAAACCACGAAAATTCACAAAATTGCATACAAAGGAAAATTGTCTTTATTTTGAATTTTATGGGAATGATTTATATAGGCAAAAATCACGTGCTCACAGTGAAAAGTTGGTATCAGTGCACTAGGTTACATAGGTCTCATAACTCACGGACAAACTCGGTAGAGTCTGAGGGATCGGTACAGAGACGTCTGTATTTATCCCTAGAGGCTACAGAGTTATGAAAGTTTCACATTTGTTCTTTCTTGTAGTGCGATTCTGTTTCTCAAAAACTGATTGTCTTTTTACTTTGTTCTTTCACAGATGGCGAGAACACGTGCTACCTTTTCTACCGCGCAACAGCCCAAGCCCCCAACAGTAGCTCCTACGAGGGGCAAAGGGCGAGGCTGAGGCCGTGCTAGAGGGCGAGGCAGGGGCCGAGCTCAGCCCCGAGCAGCAGTCCCAGAGGTGGAGCATCATGTTGATTATGATGAGTAGGTTCCAGCCCCAGCAGCTCCGGTGGGCCCAGCTCAGATCCCAGAGGGGTTCATAGCCACCCCAGTTCTTTAGGATGCTTTAGTCAGATTGGTAGGCTTTGTGGAGAGCGTCTCTCGAGCGGGTTTGCTTCCAGTATCTCCAGCCACTTCTCATGCTGGAGGAGGAGTTCAGACTCCCGCTACACGTACTCCGGAGCAGGTAGCTCCCCAGGCTCAGGTTCCAGTGGTTCAGCCAGCTGTGGCAGTTCAGTCGGGTATTGTGACCCAGGCCGGCGATGGAGCGGCTATGTCCGAAGATGCTTTGTGGAGGCTTGATAGGTTCTCCAAGCTCTTTACCACCACATTCAATGGTACTTCTTTAGAGGATCCACGGGATTTCTTATTTAGCTGCCATGAGATCCTTCGGACTATGGGTATTGTGGAGACCAATGGGGTCGAATTCGCCACCTTTCGACTAGCAGGATCCGCCAAGACTTGGTGGAGGTACTATTGTTTATCCAGACCAGCAGGGTCGCTATCATTGACTTGGGACCAAATTGCAGAGTTATTTTTGGAGAAGTTTCTCCTAGTTACTCAACGAGAGGCTCTTCGTAGGCAATTTGAGCGCCTCCAGCAGGGCTCTATAATAGTCTCTCAGTATGAGACCCGGTTTATTGATCTAGCACGCCATGCTATTGTTATACTCCCCACCTAGAGAGAGAGAGAGGGTGCGAAGTTATATTGATTGATTAATTTGGCCGATCCGTCTCCAGATGGCTATGGGAGCCGGGAGTGAGATTTCTTTTTAGGAGGCAGCCAATGCCGCCCATAGAGTTAAGATGGCTCTTGAGGTGGAGATTCTTATGATAGAGGCCAACCTCCGAGGACCTTCCAGTCATCTCTCCAGGTCTCTCATAATACTTCAGAGGGTTGTGATTCTCAACCATATTATTCTGACCAGCAATTTCACAGTTCCCCATGAGCACCCATCAGTTCAGAGTTTTTGGGGTGGACATTCAGGTCGACAGGTTCAGCCACAGTCTTCTCAGCTGCAGTATTCAGGCGGGTGCTATGAGTGTGGTGAGTATGGTCACATCAGGAGGGCTTGCCCGAGGTTGAGGGGTGCTCAGTCACAGCAGCAGGGTCCTCGTCCTATGATACAGGCATCGGGTTATCCACAGGCCGCCCAGCCAGCTAGAGGTAGGGGTAGAGGCCATAGAGGTGGAGGTAGAGATCATAGAGGTGGAGTTCAGACCGCCAGAGGTAGAGGCTAGCCAGCAGCCAATCGTCCTAGAGATATGGTTTAGGGAGGTGGGGCCCAACCCCAGTGTTATGCTCTTCCAGCCAGGCCAGAGGCTGAGTCTTCAGATGTAGTCATTACAGGTACTATTCTGGTCTATTATAGGGATGCTTCAGTGCTATTTAACCCTGGGTCTACGTATTCGTATGTGTCATCCTATTTTGCACCCTACCTGGTTATGCCTAGTGATGATTTGGGTATTCCTATTTATGTATCTATACTGGTGGGTGATTCTATAGTGGTCGACTGAGTTCATCGTTCCTGTGTGGTAGTGTTTGAGGTTCTTGAGACCCGTGTTAATTTATTGCTCTCAGACATGGTATATTTTGACATTATATTAGGGATGGATTGGTTGTACCCGTATCACGCTATCTTGGATTGTCACGTCAAGGACGTGACCTTGGCTTTGCCAGATTTGCCAAGTTTGGAGTGCAGAGGGACCCCAGGGCATACCACCCGCAGAGTTATTTCATATGTGAAGGCTCGACGTATGGTCGAGAAGGGGTGTTTAGCTTATCTGGCGTACGTTCATGATTACAGCGCAGAGGTCCCTTCTATTGATTCTGTTCCTATTGTTCGGGAGTTCCTCGAGGTTTTCCCTTCAGACCTGCCGGGTATGCCACCCGACAGAGATATTGATTTTTGTATTGATCTGGCTCTGGGCACTCAGCCCATTTCTATCCTGCCGTATCGTATGGCCCCTCCAGAGCTGAAAGAGTTAAAGGATCAGTTACAGGATTTGCTGGAGAAGGGTTTCATTAGACCCAATGTTTCTCCTTGGGGTGCGCCGGTGTTATTTGTAAAGAAAAAGGATGGTTCGATGAGGATGTGCATTGATTACTGGCAATTGAACAAATTGGCGATTAAGAACAAGTATCCACTACCAAGGATTGACGATTTGTTTGACCAGCTTCAGGGTGCGAAGGTGTTTTCAAAGATAGACTTGAGATCTGGCTACTATCAGCTGAGGATTAGGGCGTCTGATGTCCCTAAGATAGCATTCCGCACTCGGTATGAGCATCATGAGTTCCTGGTCAAGTCGTTTGGGTTGACCAATGCCCCGACAACATTTATGGAGTTGATGAACAGAGTGTTTAGGCCTTATTTAGACTTGTTCGTGATAGTCTTTATTGATGATATTCTAGTGTACTCCCGCAGCTAGGAGGTGCACGAGCAGCACCTCAGAGTGGTTCTTCAGACTCTGAAGGATAGTCAGTTATATGTTAAGTTCTCGAAGTGTGAGTTTTGATTGAGTTCGGTTACATTTCTGGGTCACGTTGTATCAGCAGAGAGTATTCACGTGGACCCCGAAGAAGATTGAGGCAGTCAAAAACTGGCCTAGACCAGCATCAGCTACCGAAATTCGGAGTTTTTTTTGGGGTTAGCAGTCTATTATCGTCGGTTCATGGACGGGTTTTAATCTATTGCAGCCCCGATGCCCAGATTGACCCATAAGGGTGCCCAGTTCAGATGGTTAGATGAGTGTGAGGCGAGCTTTCAGAAGCTCAAGACAACTCTGACTTCAGCACTGGTATTGGTTTTGCTTACAGGTTCAGGGCCTTATACGGTCTATTGTGATGCTTCCCGTATTAGACTTGGTGCTGTATTGATGCAGGATGGCAGAGTCATTGCCTATGCTTCAAGGCAGTTGAAGATCCACGAGAAGAATTATCCAGTTCATGATCTAGAGTTGGCAGCCATTGTTCATGCTTTGAAGATTTGGAGGCATTACCTGTATGGTGTGACGTGTGAGGTGTACACTGATCACAAGAGTTTTCAATACTTGTTCAGGCAAAAGGAGTTGAATTTGAGGCAAAGGAGATGGTTAGATTTATTGAAAGATTATGATGTTATTATTTTGTATCACCCGGGGAGAGCCAATGTGGTGGCCGATGCATTGAGTAGGAAGTCCGCTATCATGGGTAGTCTTTCTTATATTCCGATCAGCCAGAGACCGCTTGTTTTGGATATTCAGGCCTTGACCAATTGATTTGTGAGGTTGGATATTTCTGAGCCTAGCAAAGTGTTAGCTTGCACGGTCGCTCGTTCCTTATTATTAGAGCGTATCCGTGATCGGCAGTTTGATGATCCCCATTTATGTGTCCTAAGAGACACGGTGCAGCGTGGAGGTGCCATGAAGGTGACCTTAGATAGCGATGGTGTTTTGAGATTGCAGGGGCGAGTTTGTGTGCCTAATGTCGATGGGATTCGAGAGTTGATATTAGCGGAGGCCCATAGTTATCGGTATTCTATTCACCCGGGCACTGCGAAGATGTATCAGGACTTGCAGAAACATTATTGGTGGCATAGGATGAAGAAGGAAATTGTTGCATATGTGGCTCGATGTTTGAACTGTCAGCATGTTAAATATGAGCATCAGAGGCCTGGTGGTTTGTTTTAGAGGATTGAGCTTCCCGAGTGGAAGTGGGATAGGATTACCATAGATTTTGTTATCGAACTTCCATTGACTCAGAAGAAGTTCGATGCGATATGGGTTATTGTTGATAGGCTGATCAAGTCAGCACATTTCATTCCTATGGCAGTCTCCTATTCATCCGAGAGGTTAGCTGAGATTTATATCCGGGAGATTGTTCGCCTTCATGGTGTGCCAGTATCTATCATTTTGGACTGGGGTATGCAGTTTACCTCGCATTTTTGGGGTATAGTTCATGAGAGATGGGCACACAGGTTGAGTTGAGCACGGCGTTTCATCCTCAGACGGACGGTCAGTCCGAGCGGACTATTCAGATTTTGGAGGATATGCTTCGGGCTTATGTTATCGACTTTGGAGGTTCGTGGGACCAGTTCTTGCCTTTAGCAGAGTTCGCCTACAACAACAGCTACTAGTCCAGCATTCATATGGCCCCATATGAGGCTTTGTGTGGTAGGCGATGTCGGTCCTTAGTTGGATGGTTTGAGCCGGGAGAGGCTCGGTTATTGGGTACAGATTTTGTCTAGGCGGCCTTGGATAGGGTCAAGATCATTCAGGACAGGCTTCGTTCATCTCAGTCATGGCAAAAGAGTTATGTAGATCGTAAGGTTCGGGATGTAACTTTCATGGTTGGTGAGCGGGTCTTGCTCCGAGTGTCGCCTATGAAGGGCATGATGACATTTGGGAAGAAGGGCAAGCTTAGCCCTAGGTTCATTGGTGCATTTGAGATTCAAGATCGTGTGGGAGAGGTGGCTTATAGACTTGCCTTGCCACCTAGCTTGTCAGACGTGCATCCAGTGTTTCATGTGTCCATGCTTCGGAGGTATCACGACGATCCAGCCCACATGTTAGATTTCAGCAGTGTCCAGTTGGACAAAGATCTATCTTATGAGCAGGAGCTGGTAGCTATTCTAGATCGGCAGGTTCAATAATTGAGGTCGAAGAGTTTTCCTTCAGTGTGTGTCCAGTGGAGAGGTCCGCCTCCTGAGGCATCGATCTAGTAGTCGGAGTCTGATATGCGGAGCCGTTATCATTATCTATTTCCTGACTCAGGTACTTCTTTCTTTTGTTCGTTCGAGGATGAATGATTATTTTAGAGGTGGAGAATGTGACGACCCAAAGGGTCATCACCTGTTTTCTCTCTTTTCTGTGCTTCCAAGGCCTTGAAAACCTCGATTTTAGTCGCCTCGATTTGCGTGTGCAGTTCGGGCGCGTAGCCGGAAAGCTTAAATATGAATTCTATGTAAAAATTGATGAATTTTGATATTAATATGATTAAAGTTGACTTTGGTCAACATTTTGGGTAAACAGATCCGGACCCATGATTTGATGGTCCCGGAGGGTCAGTAGAAAAATATGGGACTTGGGCGTATGCTCGGAATCGAATTCCGAGATCCCAAGCCCGAGAAATGAATATTCGTGTGAAATTGTTTTATGAAATTAATTAAGGAAAATGGAAAGGAAATTTGATTAGAAGACTATGGTATCGGGCTCGTATTTTGGTTTCGATGCCCGGTACAAGTCTTATTTGTGATTTAAGCACTTTCTGTAAAGTTTGATTGAAAATGGACGTCATTTGACGTGTTTCGGACTTAAAACTGGAAAATTTGTGTTTTATGAAAAGTTGGAAGAAATCATGTGATTTGAAGCTTGATTCTATGTATATGATGTTATTTTTGCGATTTGATCGCACGAGTAAGTTCGTAGGATATTTTTGAGGTTTTGTGCATAATTGGTTTGGAGCCCCGGGGGTTCGGGTAAGTTTTGGATAGGTGTCGAGTTGCATTTTGAGACTTTGAAAATCTGATATCCTTCAGTTCTGCAGGATTCACATTTAAGAAGCATGGGTTCGCAAATGCGAAGTCCCAGCTATCGCAAGTGCGAAGGCTGGTTCGCAAATGCAAAACCAGCCTAGGAAGGCCAAGGTTCGCAAATGCGAAGCCAGACCTCGCAAATGCGATTGTCACTGGTTCGCAAATGCGAGACCAGTTTCGCAAATGCGACGGTCCCTTGGTAGAAATGAGTTCGCAAATGCGAACTTAAATGTCACAATTCGCAAGCCTGCTGGGTTCACAATTGCGAACCCATGTTCGCATTTCCAATATCTGAGGCCTGCAATTTTTCATACTTAGACGAATTTTCACCTTATTTCTTCATTCTTTAAACACTCCATAGGCGATTTTCCAAGAAAACTTTCTTCCCCAAATCATTTGTAACTCAATTTTTACTTAATCCCTTCAATCATTTACATCATTTATCATGTTTTCATCATAAAATCAAGGATTTTCATGGGTGAAAATGGGGATTTTGGGTAGAACCTAGGTTTTCTTCAAATTTGGGAGTTGGACCTCAATTTGAGGTCCGATTTCAAAACAAATCATAGATATGAACTCGTGGGGGAATGGGTACCGGGTTTTCGTTCGAACCTCGATTTTTGACTACCTGGGCCCGGGGGCATTTTGGGAATTTTTGAGTAAAACTTTGGGAAATTCATTTTCAAGCATTCAAATTGATTCAATTAGCATTTGTTGATAGATTCAAGTAATTTGTGACTAGATTCGAGTGGTTTGGTGGTGAATTCGAGGGGTAAAGCTATACTAGAGGCTTGAGTTGAGTTTGGAGCATTTGAGGTAAGTGCTTGTTCTAACTTTGGCTTGAGGGAATAGGAGTAGAGTCTTATTTGCTAATTGCTATTTTTCGAGTACGGTGTATAGGTATGGTGACGAGTATCTATACACTGGTGTCTAGCATGATCGTGTGTCCTTATATTGAGATTATCCTAAATTGTTGTGACTCTTCCATGCTTATTTGATGATTTCTATATACTGTAAAGAGCATGAGACGGAGATTATGAAATGACTATTGGAGATATGGCTCGAATGTTAAAGTGAATTATAAGTGAGAAGTGTAAGAAAGTGAAAGAGTTGATGGTTAATCCTTTGTCGGGACGTGTTATTGGTTTTGTTGATTTTCTCCCTTGCCGGGATTTAGTTGTGTTGTTATATTTCCCTTGCCGGGGTTGTTGTCACTAGTTGTTACCCCCCTTACCCCTTACCTGTGATCGTTGATTGGGTGAGGTTTTGTTACTTATATATGGATCGGGTTTCACGCCGCAACAGTGATAATCGTGGGCCGGGTTGCACGCCGCAACAACACTATACATTTGTGGATCGGGTTGCACGCTGCAACAACACTATATAATTATGGATCGGGTTGCACGCCGCAACAACACTGTATATTTATGGTTCGGGTTGCACGTCATAACTACACTGTACATTTATGGTTCGGGTTGTACGCCACAACAACACTGTATATTTATGGTTCGGGTTGCATGCCACAACAGTGACGATTGAGGATCCGGTTGCACGCCGCAACAATATTGTATGTAATCGGATCGGGTTGCGCGCCGCAACAAATTATAGCTTAAGTGTGTTTACTCCGGATTTAAGTTTTTGTTGGCTGTTCTATCCTTAAGTTTAGACTTCTTGTTTCAACTGTTGCCTCCCCACAACATGTTTCCCCCTCCTTGTATAAACTACTTATTTCCTGTTTATTTTCCGCAATATTCATAACTACACAGGTTTATCTGGTAGTCTGGTCTAGCCTCGTCACTACTTCGCTGAGGTTAGGCTACGCAGTTACCAGCACATGGGGTCGGTT
The DNA here is from genome assembly GCA_026770625.1 of Nicotiana glauca. Classification (NCBI taxonomy): domain Eukaryota; kingdom Viridiplantae; phylum Streptophyta; class Magnoliopsida; order Solanales; family Solanaceae; genus Nicotiana; species Nicotiana glauca. The sequence continues at coordinate 11,069 of MU734964.1, forward strand.
GTGCTGATGCTACACTTTGTTCATCTTTTTGCACAGATCACAGCGCCGGAGCAGCAGCTTTTGGACAACAGTAGGGGCGTTGGGAGTTGACTTCAGTCCAGAGATTCTGAGGTAGCCTTGTTGACGTCCGCATGGCTCGGAGTCTCTTCTATCCTTATTTCGTTTGTTGTCCTTGTACCGGAACAAATAGTATTGTATTTTATTCAGACTTTGTTTTTAGTATTCTATAGACGTTCGCGAGTTAGTGACTCCAGTCTTGGGTAGAGGTTGTAATTGAATTTTCGCGCTTATTTTTTTTCTGTTTATTTATATTTAAAACTTCCTCTTTTATATTAAATGTCTCATTGACTTAATATTGTCGATGTTAGCCTAAAAGGTTAATAATTAATCCTAGCTCCTAATAGTAGGCGCCATCACGACTCCCGACGGTGGAAAATCCGGGTCGTGACACTTTCCCTTTTATGTAGTAGGTGAATTTCAGTCGTAGTATAAGTCTACATAAGGTAAAAATCTTCTTTTTTCAGTAAATCTTTATTAGCTGTTGATATCGGACGGGATTCACTCCGTAATATCCAGTTTGAGGGCAAATCTTACGGCTCCCTACTCATCATGCACAACGATTCTCCGCATTTCGCGTGGTCCAGAAACTTTACTTGGTCTGGTTCTGTTATTTCACCGTACCCGATCCCACATACATCGTTTGCTTCTTTAGGGTTCCAATGCGTGGGGTCCTTCGGCCTCGTTGATAGATGCATGAGTTCGTGCTTCCCTTTTGTTTCCGCATTGGGGAAAGCTCTGCCCCCGATTTCACCCGGATACAAATAGTCTATCGCTTCTTGGAGAGCAGATTTATCGAAGCGTCGGGAAGCGATGAATTAACCTCGGTTCCTTCTTCCGTACGCTACAACCAAGTTGATGGGTCAGTGAAATGTCCCATCAGTCCCATCGTTCTGACTTCGAACACGTGTCAGCAGCCGGTTGATCGTCACCGAATATAAAATGTCACACATTGATTACCCCTTCTCTATAAAAGCTTCGGTCTTTTTTCCTTTACTTTTGTACTTTCCACTTACAAAGCTCCTTAATTTACCCTCGAACTTTTTCACTCGTTCCTAATCCCTTCAAATCTTCATATATTGTTTCATAGATCTTCATATTTTCATCTCCCTTCATCAAATCTTCATACTCCATCTTCGGATCTTCGAATCTGACATTCATACCGTCATCCATATCGTCAAATCTTCATCCTCACCTTCAAATCTTCATCTTCACCTTCAAATCTTCATATTTCCCAGAATTCAATGGCGAACACTTCAAAATTTGTGCCTCAACATACCGTCCCTTTAACTTCTAACCCAGCTACGGATGTTGAGGTGCCTATACCTGAGGTGGCCCCGGAACCTCCTTTGAAGAGCTTATCCTCGGAGGCTGCTCCATCGAGAATGACTTAAAGGTCGAAAAAGCCTCCAGTCAACAGGACCGAGGCAAGGGGATATGGAGGTACATATGATCCATTACTGGGATACACTCCTTACAGTTCGGGAGGATTGCAACTGAGAGAGCAAAGAAGTGATCGTCCCTGGTCCCGATGAGTACATTAGCACTCATGTGGAGGGGTACCTAAGTGTTTATACTTACCCCTTCAAACTTGCCCTGTTGGATCCCATAATCCTTAGCTCTTGCAAAAAGTACAAGGTCTGCCTCGGGCAAATTCACCCATCCTTTTGGAGGATTATAATCCTCCTTCGCCATTTTGTCAACAACACTAAAGCACCTTGATTCACCACTGACCACCTGCTTTGTCTCTACAGTCCGCGAGTTTTTCGAGGGGGCTAATCAAGCTTGTTCATCGGGTAAGTAAAGCTTCATTTTAGAGAATCCATGAAGACCAGGATCGAGGCTCGTAGGGGAATTCATTTGGGTAAAAACCAAAGAACTCATTCCCTCCAAATATTTTTCGTTCCCTGAAAAGTGGAACTCAACACGTAAGATTCTTTCCCTTTTGAGTACTTGGAATTTCTTTTATTCTATTTTCGTATTGCCCGCTTTTACCACCGTGCAGTGATTGCTCGATTTCCCAATGCAGTCCGTTGCTTCAAAGAGTCGGTCGAGTGGATCTGCAAACAACTATCGTATTTTGAGCGCAAGTGGCGCAAACTCTTAAAAGGCAAGTGGGAGGCTTGTTCCCACTATGAGTGCCCCCCCAAACAAGTCTACTTTCATAATTAACCGTTATTTCCACTAATTTATTTTTCATTCATAGATTTTCCCAAGACCACTAAGATTTGGCCATTGGAAGATGACGATGCCTTATCCTCACTTGCTAAATCCTCCGTTTTGTTACAGCCCGGAGCTGCTTCATAGGAGGAGAAAAGAGGAAAAAGAGGAGATCTTCTGGCTCCCTGGATGCGAAAGCCAAGAAAAAGATGCTAATTGTCCGGTTCTGAAAAAGTAACAAGAAGAGTATCCAAGCTAAGGTAATGGACTCTGACTCCCTCTACCAGCTCAGGGATTACCCCGAAGACAATGAATTAGACTTATTCACCCATGGGTCGACCATTGACGAAGAAAAATAGGCGAAAATCTGGGAAAGTGGCCGAAGGGCCGATCCCACTTTGGCTCGAGTCCTAGAAGGAAAATTAGAGGATACGGTCTCCCGAGATGCTATCCTTACCTTGAGGAAATTGTCGGTATCATTGATATCGCTGAGTCATCGTCTCATATAGAGTCCTTGTTCAACGAGGCTCAGGCCGACAAGGAGAAGCCAAACAAGATGGCATGGGCCGCAGACGAAGCCCTCAAAATATTCTTTGACGGTGTAGACATGGGCGTGTTGGAGGATTACTCTGGATTTGGTCACTTGGAGATCCCAAAAAGGACATTTCGTCGAGCACAGATGATCCGAGCTTGAGCCAGAAGTTAGTGAAGTAGTTCCTTGCCCTGAGCGTGGTCCTGACATTAAAAGAATGGTCGTCTTTACTGTTCTGGCGAACACCCGAGTGTTGTCCGCTCCGGTGGGCTTGGCAAGCTATCATGCCTAGCTATCTTTGGTGTCTGATGATCGAAGAGGACTAAACAAAGATGAATGAGGTGAGCACACCGAGCCTCTTTAACGAGCCATAATAGGCACTAAACCGGGTAGGCTTCCCCTTTCTTGTGCCTTTCGTGCATCTTATTTAACTTCAACGTGTCTTTGTGATATTATCGATTTATTTTGCAGGCTTCAGTGCTACACCATGAAGTCAGCCAGCTTGAGTTGGAGCTCAAGGAGCAAGTGCGGTAGAAGGACATGTATAGGGTTCTCAGCGAACAAAAAAATGAGGCCCTTAAGGATGTCCTAATTCTTCGAGCTGAGCTGGAAAAAGCTAAAAATGAGGCTTTGTCTGTTAAGCGAGAGCATGTCAAACTAGTCGAGAATGTAAGGATTTTTAGGTTAAAAATGAGAGGTTGTGCGTAGTGCCTAACGATGTAACCACGTAGGTCCAAGAGAAGATAAACCTGATTGACCAGCTCCTGGCAGAGATGAATGAGCTCAAAACTTTGGCCAAGATGATGAGGGTCAGGATGGACCTTATGGCCTCAGAAAGGAGGCTACAAAAGTGGAGTTGGGATTGGTCAAGGACCTGCTCTGGGTGGCGAGGTATAAAGCTGACAAGTGGTCTCGGCTAAATGACGAGCTTCAGGTACAACTAGATTCAGACATCTAGAAATAGGAAGACCTTGGCTGGGAATATACTGCACTGATGTCCAAGTTAGAGGTGAGGCATTGATTCCTCCGAGGTCGAGGAAATGCTGGACTAATACAAGACAAATGTGGAAATAGCCGAGGCCAAGTTAATAATAAAGGCTGAGTATGTAAAGAGGTTGTCCCGGAGGGAGAACTTTGAGGAGATTCATGCCCGAGGGTTTGATCTATCTGCCGAGATTGAAGAGGCTAAGAGGATCAAGGGCAAGACAAAGATTTTTATGAGCCCGAAGGTTCCGGTGCTAAGTCGAGCTCTGGTAAAGATTAGGCGAAGATGCCTTAGCTCCTTTTTTGTTTTCTTTTGTATATTTATTTTTTGTTTATTTTGAGCTCGTTTTATTGTGCCTTTGTAAATACCTTTAGGAGTATATACAAAAAAATTACTTCGCAACACTGTGTCTTTTACTTATCAGCATCTGTTTGTAATTTTTTGTCTGTGGATCATCATTAATTCCTTAACATAGAATTGGACGTGATCTGGAGTATCCGTTCTTCGGAAGCCCGAATGAGGCACGATTTTGATAATAACTTTGAATTGTTCGTGGCTTCAAAATCGTGATAGTTAATGAAGTCCTTAAGATACTTGAGTGTTTTAGTCAAACACGAAGGTGTTTTGCGGAGGGTAACCTTTTAATAGGTTTAATCATACATAAAGGGCCTTACTTTTTGAGTATGGACTTGGATGTCTCCACGTCACCTTAGGTTGTCCGTAGCCTTCCATGTTCGGTCCCTGCCTAATAGGCTTGGTGCTTTCGGGATTCGATAGCCCGGGCCATTCAAAATTTTTATTGGACCACAGTCCCAGAGTTGGGGTAGCCCGTGGGCTCTAGGATTTAGGATCCGTTATTTGCTCTAATTAATTCAATGAATGCATCGATGATGCAAAATGTGTAGTGATAAAATATGATGGGAAAATTTCTTTCATTGCTTTTTATGTACTGTACATAATCGGAGGCACATAAACCTTGTGCCATGGCAAGAGTGGGCCACATGGGTACGGTTCGTTTGACCTTTTGACCCTTACAACAAATTCTAAGTACCAAGACTTGGATTTTAATATTAAGTAATAACACCTTAGCTGTTTCTCCTCTTTTTTGAAATACAGTCCTATTTGTTTTGTTTGACACCTAGACTTTTTCTCCTTTAAAATACCTTAAGATGGTCTAGAACTACCCAGAATTAGAGGTCCTAAATACCTCCAGGACCACAAAGAAGGGACGGGTAATGCACACATAGGATATCTATGAAGGTTATTAGAATGCTTTAGGCTATGACAAAGGGGAGGGAATTGGGTAGTAAGGATATTATGACTACGCGCTAATGTCACGTGTAGCCCCTCATTGAGGAGTGATTACTGTGCATTGTGTGGGTATGATTCTTTAGGCTAACCAACCTAGGCCCCTTTCCCAACTCCCATTATTTAAATGAATTTACTTTCTTTATATATGTGCAACTTGTTCAAACCCTTTTCCTTGTTTCACTACTTTAATTTCAAAACATGTCTTTACTTGCAAGTACGTGGTAAAACTGTTTATCTATTTGTTTGACTAATTTACATGAGTATAAGTTCGGCCGCGACCTACCGTTTTGGACCGCGAGGGGTGCCTAATACCTTTCCCTCAAGGTTATTTCGAGCCCTTACCCTAAATCTCTGGTAATGTAAATTAATCCATGAATTAATTGCTCAAGGTGCCCTAACGCACCATAATTCGTTAGGTGGCGACTCTTGAAAAACTTAGTTTTAAGGAAACGAGTTATTTCCACCATGAAATTTCGAAACTTGGACGTTCTCCTCGAGGAGGAAAAAAAGAGGGCGCGACAACAGTTATGGGATCGGGCTGCACACCGCAGCGGTTTTATTAGCACTTCTGCTAAAGGAGGCTTTCCGGAGTCTATACACATCCCAGTGAGCGCAATTGATATTATTATTTGGAGATGGATTTTCTCCATGAGGCCAGATTGGCTTATGAGCTCGGTATTAGAGACTGATGGTTAGTGATATGTGACGATCGAAAGGGTCATTACTGGATTTCTCTCTTTTTCCGTGCTTTCGAGGCCTTGAAAACCTCACTTTTAGTTGCCTCAATTTGCATACGCAGACCGGGCGCATAGCCAGAAAGCTTTTATGTTGAAATATGTGAAATCTGTGAAAAATTTGAAGAATTTTGATATTAATATGATTAAAGTTGACTTCGGTCAACATTTTTGGTAAACGGACCCGGACCCGGACCCGTGATTTGGCGGTCCCGGAGGGTCCGTAGAAAAATATGGGACTCGGGTATGTGGCCGGAGTCATAATTCGAGGTCTAGAACCCCAGTAAAATAATTTTTCTGTTAAATTATTTTTCTGAAATTATTAAGGAAAATGGAAATGAATATTGATTAAAAGACTATGGTATCGGGCTCGTATTTTGGTTTCGATGCCCGGTACAAGTCTTAAATATGTGTTAAGCGCTTCCTGTGAAGTTTGGTCAAAATCAGATGTTGTTTGACGTGTTTCGGACCTAATTATCTAAAGTTAGAAGTTTAAGAAGTTTGAAATGAAAATGATGACTTTGAGGCTTGATTCATTCATTTTGATGTTGTTTTGACGATTTGATCGCTCGAATAAGTTTGTAGGATATTGCTGAGTTAGTGTGTGTGATTGGTTAGGAGCCCCGAGGGCTCGGGAGTGAATTGGAGGTGGTTCGGGGTGTTTTTACACTTTGAATAGTAGCAGATTTTTCTGCAATTTTTGCCCAGGGAATTCCTTCTTCACGTTCGTGGCCTTAGGCTCGCGTTCATGTACCTTCCCCTGATTCCTTCTCCGCGTTCGCGATTGAGTCCTTGCGTTCGCGAAGCTTCAGGCTGCCCTTTATCGCGTTCGCGTGATGCCAAACGCGTTCGCGTAGGCCAATTTTTCGGGCACCCAATATTTTCTCTTTACGTTCGCACCCCTCGTCCGCGAATGCGATGCTTGCCAGCTTCTGTTCATCGCGAACGCGACCCTACTATCGTGAACGCGTAGGTTAATTTCACCCAGCGATTTTTAAGTCATAAAAACAGAACCATTACGGGATTTATCCCCATTTTTCATAAACCTTTTCTTCTCCACAACACTTAGGCGTCCATTGAAGCTCCTTTTGACCAAGACTTTTTGGGTTAGTAAATCTTAACTCGTTTTCTTCATTTTCTATCATCATTTATCTAATTTCCTAGCCCTAAATCATGAAATTAAAGTAGAAATTAAGGGTTTTGGGTAGAGTTAGGGTTTTGGGAATTTTGAGTGATTCAACCTCAATTTGGGGTCGAATCTTGAAACAAACCATATATTTGAACTCGTAGGGTTATGGGTGACTAGGTTTTGGTCCGAGCCTTGTGTTTGGACCATGTTGTCCCATTGTCAAATTTTTGTATTGTTGGAAGAATGCTGGAAAATTCATATCTAGGCTATGCGATGTTGCCATTGAGTTTTTATTGATACTATTGAATTAATTATGCCTAGATATCATTGTTTCGGAGTCGGATTGTAGAGGAAAGGCGGTAATTGAGGATTGATTGCTATTCTTTGGACCGAGGTAAGTGTTTGATCTAACTTTGGCTTGAGGGAATAGGATTAGGGTGCTATTAATTGCTAATTGCTAAATGATCGAGTACGGTGTATAGGCATGGTGACGAGTATCTATACACCGGTGTCTAGCATGACTGTGAGTCTTTGTTTGTGCTTATTTTGGTATATTTTGGGACTCTTCCAGGCTAAATTAATGATTCCTACATAATGTGAAGAGTATGAGAACTAATTGTAAATTGTGAATTTTTTTTAGCATTGGCTCAAACGATAAAAATACTATTGAGTAAGAAATGAAAGAAATGGAAAGAGATGTGATTAATCCTTGCCGGGATGGTTTGAATATATTGATTATCTCCCTTACCGGGACGTGAAAGTTGTTGTTATTGCTCTTTTGCCAGGATTTAGTTGTTTAATTGTGTTTTCCCTTGCGGGGACATCTCTTATTATTGTTTATTCCCTCGCCCGTTTGGTTGTGATTGCTGTTTGGGTGAGGAAGAGTGATAATGCACGAAGGGTCATTCCGTGCCATGTTTTGATTATATCTGCACGAAGGGTCATTCCGTGCCATGTTTTGATTATATTTGCATGAAGGGTCATTCCTTGCCATGTTTTGATCATTTATGCACGAAGGGACATTCCGTGCTCTGATTTGACTAAAATTGCGCGAAGGATCATTCCGTGCCATGAAATAAGAGTTATGTGAGGAAAAGCACGAAGGGTGATGCCGTGCATTTTCTTTGGTTGCTTTGGGTGAGGATGAGAGTAAAAGAACGAAGGTTGATGCCGTGTAACAGTTGGATTTCTTGTTTTTGTTAATTATTGTTGTGCCCTGTTTCTTATTTAAGTTGATGACTTTTATATTCGGATTGTACTCCCCCATAGCATGCTTCCCTCCCTTTTAACTGTTTAGTTTTGGTATTCTTTCCTTTTATTGCACATGTATATATTGAACTGCACAGGTTGATTTGGTAGTCCTGTCTAGCCTCGTCACTACTTCGCCGGGGTTAGGCCAGGCACTTACCAGCACATGGGGTCGGTTGTCCTGATACTACACTTCTGTGCTTTTTGCACAGATCATGATACCGGAGCCGCTTTTGGACCACAGCAGTAGCACGTTGAGTGGGAGCTGACTTCAGTCCAGGAATTACGAGGTAGCCTAGCTGGCGTTCGCAGGCCGGAATCCCTTTCCATATTTTCTATTTGTTTTCATTGTACCGAGACAGATACGATGTATTTTTTTATTCAGACTTATTTGTAGAATTCATTAGTAGTACGTGAGATAGAACCTCCAGTCCTGGGTAGTGAAATGTTAAGCTTCCAAAATTTTGGTTTCCAGTTATTTATGCTATGAAAGACTTTCACTTTTATTTAAAGGTTTATTATTGTTATTACTATTGTGTTGTTATCCGAAAAAGTTTTAAATGCTTGGCTTGCCTAGCTCCGACAGTAGGCGCCATCACGACTCCCGATGGTGGAAAATCCTGGTCGTGACATGATATATATATTTCAGGATGGATATCCCCTAGGCCATGAGCCATATACAATACCAAGTGGTTGTGAAGTTATTATTATTACCTGGGGATGGATCTTCTACATAGGGCTGAATTGACCTTCCTCGGTGTTGATTGACTGATGTCAGAGATGTATATAATCAGGGTTGGATCTTCCTTGGCCGTATGATCCATATACAGTACTGAGTGGACGAGCATTTGAGAGTGTGAGCACATGAGATATTCAGTATGGTGCATCACATACAACATGTGCATTGGCATATAGGTGTAGCAGAGTTTATTCTTTACCTTTTTCGTATTTGCTCTATTTTAATATTTCAGCTGGCTATTAAATTGAAAGCATGCATACGTTTCTGCACATTTATTTCTATTATTTTTGTTGCAATTGAATTTGTCACTACCTTTCAGTCCACAGTTTGGACTCGTTACTTACTGGGTTGGTGTACTCACGATACACTACTACAAAAGAGGACTTTGGTGGCAATTATTTAGCGGCAATAAGGTAATGGTCGCTAATAAATTCTTTAAGCTTAAATATTAGTGGCATATGACCAATAGCCAGTAAAACATATCCTTTTACCGGCAATAAAAAATAATAGCCACTAAAAATTACTAATTAAAATTAATCTTTTATTATTTTAACTATCCCTCCGCACGAAAAAGAGAAAATCTTTCCCTCTAATTTTGTTGATACCTTTTATCGTTTCCGTCCCCAATTAGAAAAAAATAGAATGAAAAACCTAACTCACTCCCCAATTGAACAAAAAATAATAAAACATTGAATCCTAACTCGCTGCTGCATCAATGACAGTGCAATTTACAGTGTGTCAATGACAGCCCATCTTTTTCCAGGTAAATTCTCTTCTCTTCGATTTACAATAGAATCGATTTTCCTCTTGAATCGACTTTGCTGCCGAAAAAACCTAACTCGCTGCTGCGTCAATGGTAGTATGAATTAGAGTGTGTCAACGACAGTGCGAGTGCGTCAACGACATCCCATCTTTTTCCCAATTAAATTCTCTTCTCTTCGATTTACAGTAGAATCGATTTACAGTAAATTAGCTTCTCTTCTTCCAATCGATTTATAGTAGAATATTTATTGATTTTGGTCGATTGATTTACAGTAAATCAGTTACTAACTCGCTGTTGCGTCAACAGCCTGCCGTAGTGCCCATCCATCTTCTTCCACTGTTAACTTCTCTTTTTCCCATAATTAAATCAGTCACTTGCAATCGATTTACAATAGGTTTTGGATTGATTCTTGTCGATTTATTTACAATATATTCTGTGTACATTAATCTGGTAAAAGTCATGTTATTATTTGGATGTAGAAAATCCTGATTTATGAAGTTTGTTTCAGCCGCTTATCTCTTATATCTAAATTTCTCCTATGTTATAAACCAATTTTTGGGAAAGAAACTCATATAGTTGATGAGGTTAATGTTCTCGTACATGGGATTCGTGTTCCGTATAAAACGATGTATGTAGCATGGACAAAAATTTTCAGATCCTTTAATAAGCATGGATGCCCTATGTTACTTTAAGAATGACCTTCAAATGCTGACAAGCTTATAATATTTATGATACTCTATTAAGTTCAGCGTTATGTATAATTTTGGCCTGGGATGAATGGAAAACAAGGTAAGTGGGGATTCATATAGCCGATCCTAACTTGTTTGAGACTGAGGCGTAGTTGTTATTGTTAACTTCAGTATTTTCAATTATGCTTATATGAAAACATAGTTGCATTCATTTTTCTTGTACTTGGTCTCAAAGTAATAATTGTGGTTTTCTTCTTTCTTCCTATTGATTTATGTGATGGAATCATATCTGTTTGTCTATTTGAGCTACTATTTTTAGTTAGAGGGATTTACCTCAGTTCATACATGGGTGGAGTACAAAACTATAAAAAGATTAATTGGAAATGACGTGATGATGACAAAAGCAGGAGAAGAGAAGTGTAATTGAAGTTAAAAAACTACTGAAAGTTGGACATTAAGATAAAACTTCAATACCTAAAGGGAAAGTGGATGACTTCTTTGCTTATTTCACCTCCCCTAATATTGTTGGGTTGTTTATGATTTAACACTTAATTAATCCTCACTTCATCAATGGTTTCGGGAAGTCCATGTGGTTGGAATATCTTCTTATACTCCACTCCCTTAAGTATGTCCAATATTATCACAACAGTCACGTCCCTGCTAATAACATACACTAGCTTTTATGTTATTTTTCACCGCAAATGGATTCTATTCCATTTCAAAATAAACTTGTTAGTTTCGAAAGGTTTTTAGTTTTTACGTAATGTCTTGTTGCATATCTAGTTGTTCTTATCTTTCTCTTGAGACTTAGTATGCTCTAGATGCTGAAAAAGTTTAGGTAATTGAAGGGTGGACTTTTAGGCTTCAAAAATTCTAGAGACCTACTTCAGTAGAGATGCTATACATTTTGAAATTTCACTGAATTGTGTCAAAAAACAATTGTGTATGTCCACGCATCTGTCTTGCCCTCCTTCCCATTCCTTTGTGTGGCCCTCAAAATCAGCGGTTATGGTAGAAGTCATAAGCTTTACATTCTTGGCTGTGTGTGAAATAAGCTCCTCAAAATGGTAGTAATACTTCCTCCTGAAGCAAAATGCCACGCTGGAAGTGAGCTCTATTGAGTTGTGTGTGCTCGATAAATTTGAGCTAAATCTACAATTCTGTCAAAGACTACTCGAATGAAGCATCGCCATGGCTGTGAGTGAAATGAGGAAGAAGACAGTTACAGAGGAAGGAAAATGAGAAATGATTTTTCTGTATATTGAACGAAATGAGATTACAAAATATATGTGTCTAACTTGTCTAACTTAACTATAGTTACAACAACTAACTATAGTTCTGCCAACCTAACTAGGGTCAGCTAGGACCCATACTAACTGCCTAACAGTATTAAAACTAACTACTCTTCACACTTCAAGCTGGAGGGTGTAAGATATTGAGCACTCCAAGCTTGCCTAAAAGGAAGCTGTGCTGAGAGTGACCAAGCCCTTTGGTCAGCAAATCAGCCTGTTGATCCTAAGTTCCTACATAAAGAGGCACAAGCAGTCCTTGTTTGATTCTTTCGCGTACAAAATGACAGTCAATCTCTATATGCTTGGTACGTTCGTAAAAGATAGGATTGGCGGCTATTTGCAAAGCAGATTTACTATCACAATATACATTGACAGGTTGCTTAATGGTCACACCTAGCTCACCAAATAGTCCCAACAACCATACAACCTCTGCTGTTACAGCTGCTAGACTTCTATACTCTGCCTCTGCAGAGCTTCTTGACATTGTGTGTTGTTTCATGGACTTCCAAGAGATGAGTGAATCCCAAAATTTGATCAAATAACCTGTAATAGACCAACGCGTGTTTGGACAACTAGCCCAATCAGCATCACAGAAGCAGGTCAGGCTATCTTCATTCGAGCTTCCTAAGAAGATCCCCATCCCTGGTTCATGTTTGAGATACCTCACCACTCTCATGGCTGCATCCCAATAAGACCTTTTTGGCTCTTGCATGAATTGGCTAAGTGTCTGTACTGCAAACACAATGTCTGGCCTAGTGATGGTTAGGTAAATCAGTCTACCAACCAATCTTTGATATTTACTAGCATTAGATAACACCTCATCATTGCTAACACCAGTATGTCTATCAAATTCTGCATAAGTAAACTTTTGATTGAGGTCAATTGGAGTGAAGGCAGGCTTAGAACCTCCTAGGCCTAAGTCAGAGATTATCTTGAGGCAATACTTTCTTTGATTCAAAAGAATTCCACTCTTGGACCTCAATACCTCAATCCCTAGGAAATATTTCAAGTCTCCCAGGTCCTTGACCTTGAATTGCTGATGAAGCACCTCTTTGGTCTCATTGATGAATTGTGGCCTGTTTCCAGTTATCAATAGATCATCTACATAAATCACTACTGCCACAAAGTCTTCATCTCTCTTCTTGGTGAATAGTGAGTAATCATGAAGGCTTTGAATGTATCCTACAGCTATGAGAGCTTCACTGAGCTTGATGTTCCATTGCCTTGATGCCTGCTTTAACCCATATAGTGATTTCAGCAATTTGCAGACTTTTGTCTCCCCCTGCTTTCTAAAACCTTGAGGGAGATCCATGTAGACTTCCTCATATAGATCACCCTGTAGAAAGGCATTATAGACATCCAATTGTGAGATGCTCCAACCCCTAGAAGCAGCAAGTGCAATGGCAGACCTCACAGTTACCATTTTTGCAACTGGTGAGAAGGTCTCATTATAATCTAAACCTTATCTCTGACTATACCCCTTGGCAACCAATCTGGCCTTAAATCTCTCCACTTCTCCATTGACTTTGTACTTGATTTTGTATACCTATTTTGATCAAATTTCCTTTTTTCCTTCTGGCAAATCAGTAATATCCCAGGTCTTGTTATCTTCTACTGCCTTGATCTCCATCTCCATTGCTTCAATCCACCTTTCTTCAGCAAAGTTCTTTGGTTCAGTCAATATGGAGACGTTGGCTAGAAACTTCCTACACTTGTCCTTCAGCTTGTCATAAGACAAGTACTTAGCTAAAGGATATGAAGACCCCTGGTTCCCTTTTGTGGTTACATAATCTTGCAACCACAAGCGCTCCTTTGCTGTCCTTTTTGATCTCCTCAGCTCATTATTGCCCATTTCTATCCCTGATGAAACAATGTGATTATCTTGTAGTGTTGGTTGTTGTTGTTTTGATGCCAACATTCTCACATCATCTGAACTAGATGTGGTTGCTTCTACTTCAGGCATGTCTGTGCTGTTGCCTCCTGCAACTGCTGTAGAGTGCTGCTCATTCTCACATCTTCTGGCATCAGTTGTTGTGGGATCATCATGATATCCTGGCTGAACTGCCTCTTCTCCTGAATCATTAATGCCAGTTCTCTCAGGTTGCAAGTCTGTACCGCTGGGGGGTTCAGTTACAGACATATATGGTATTGTGTTGTCTCCTGCAATTGGGGCTTGAGAGAATGATTTTGCAAAAGGAAATATATGTTCCTTGAACACTACATCTCTGCAAACAAAGAAACAGTTAGTGGATAAATCTATCAGTTTGTATCCCTTCTGTGTTTCTGCATACCCCAGAAATACTGCTACCCTTGCTCTAGGTGAGAACTTGTCCTCTTTGATCATTGTAGTAGCATAACATAGGCATCCAAACACACTCAAGTGACTCAAACTTGGTGTTTTGTTATGTAGAGCTTCATATGGATATTTTCCCTTCAATAATGCAGTAGGCAGTCTATTTATCACATAGACTGTTGTATTAACACACTCACCCCAGTATTTTGTTGGAACATTGGCTTGAAACTTCATTTCCCCTGCTATATCTAAAATATGTCTATGTTTTCTCTCCACCACTCTATTTTATTGTGGAGTATATACACAACAGCTCTGATGTATTATTCCATAAAAGCTAATCAATTCTGACATGTGTTTATTGAAGAATTCTGTTCCATAATCTGTCCTAATCATTTTCACTTTGGACTGAAACTGTGTTTGCAACATAGATAGAAACCTTTTAAGTACTACAACAACATCACTCTTCAATTGAAGCAAGTGTATCCAAGTATATCTTGTATTATCATCAACAATAGTTAGAAAAAACTGTTTCCTATCATGAGTTGGGTATTTATATGGTCCCCAAATATCCAAATGCAATAGAGAAAGAGGCTCCTCACTTGTACTCAAACTCCTAGGAAACACTAATCTACTTTGCTTAGCAAGAGGGCATACAGGACAATCATTGTTTATTGCTATACCTTATTGTGAAAGAAATTTATATTCTTCATAGCACTGACTGAAGCATGGCCTAATATTTTGTGCCAAAGTGCCCCATCTTCTTCATTCCTTTTTGTGCTTGTGGATGCAAACTGCTTTATTCCCTTGATAAATTTGTCCAAATCTCCCTTGAAGCCTTTCTTCAATATGTACAAACTACCTTTTTCTCTACCAATCCCCTTCACCTTGCCAGTGTAAAGGTCCTGGAACAGGCAGAAGTCAGGGAAAAAATTCACTGAGCATAATAGCTGTCTAGTTAGCTTAGAAACTGACAAAAGGTTGAATTTGAACTCGGGAACAAACAATACATCATCTAATTCCTCTTTATCAAGAATGATTGCTTTACCAATGTGTGAAACATTAGTTTTTCCTCCTGTAGGTAGGTGAATCTGCTCATTTCTAAGTGGTTTTACTGTGTTATTTTCTACTAAGGCCTCTAATTCACCAACAATGTGATGTGTAGCTCCAAAGTCGATTATCCATTCAGTGCAAGGCAATTTTGACATTAGGGATGTAGCCATACCTGCCATGTTAACTTGACTCTCAGAAGTCTCTTTATTCAGCATGCTTAGGATTTGTCTGTATTGTTCTTCAATGAAGTATGGCCCTACTTTCAGTGCATCATCTCTGCCTTTTCCTTCACGATCCTGTGTTGGTTTGTCATTTCCAAGAGCTCCAGTTGTCATGTTTGCTGCATATGTTTTTCTATTTTTGAAGTCATCTGGATATCCAACAAGTTTATAGCAGTTTTCCTTTAAGTGCCCTGGCTTGTTGAAGTAGTCACATTTTATAAATGGTTTCTTCCCTTTGTATTTGTTGGTTTAAATTGTTGGATGTCCCCTGCCTGTCTGCATAGCAATGAGATCTCCTTTATATCCTACAGTTGAGTTAGAGTTTTGACTCTCATCTTCAATTATCAAAGCATAGGCTTGATTTAAGGTTAGCTCTACAGTTTTCATTAAGATCTGTCTTCTTGCTTGATCATAGGTCTCATTGAGTCCACTCAGAAATTGCATTAACCTTTGCTGCTGGAGTTGTTCAACATATTCCTTTGAATTAGGAATAGGTACTATTGCATCATATTCAGCCCATAACTCTTTGAGCTTTGTGAAATATGCAGATACAGTATCTGTCCCTTGTGAGATGGTGGCTATCTCCCTGTGTAACTGAAAAATTCTCACACGATTTACTTTGTCAAACCTTTCTCTCAGATCTTCCCAAACCAGATGTGGATCAGATGCGTACACAATTCCGCTAAGCAATTCTGGAGATACAATGTTCATGATCCAGGACAACATAATTGCATTGCATGTCTCCCAATCTTCATGTAATGCGGTCTCAAACGAGTTCTTTTTGTATGTCCCTAGCATAAACCCTAGCTTCCTCTTAGCTTGCAGTGCAATTCGCATATATCGACGCCATAATCCATAATTTTTTGATCTCGTGTGCTTTACAGGAATCAAAATCGAACTAGGAGTATCTGAAGGATGGACAAATAGAGGATGTGTGTGATCGATTTTTTCACCCGCCATTAACGACTGTTGATCGAGCTTTATGTGAAGAAGAATATCATAGATCTAATATTAATTGCGGAAATATAGATCTTACGCTGCTCTGATACCATGTGAGCTCGATAAATTTGAGCTAAATCTACAACTCTGTCAAAGACTACTCGAATGAAGCATCGCCATGACTGTGAGTGAAATGAGGAAGAAGACAGTTACAGAGGAAGGAAAATGAGAAATGATTTTCCAGTATATTGAACGAAATAAGATTACAAAATATATATGTGTCTGACTTGTCTTACTTAAACTATAGTTACAACAACTAACTATAGTTCTACCAACCTAACTAGGGTCAGCTGGGACCCATACTAACTACCTAACAGTATAAAACTAACTACTCTTCACAAGTTGTAAAAAGGTGCACAATCGGCTCAACTGTGGATCAGACTTATTTACCTGCATGCCCTTTTCCTTTTGAGAGTTGACTTACCAAAACGGTGCTTTGTCAACTGTTGGCTACATGGAGTTTTGGGTTTCTTCCTAATAAAATACAAGCTTCTCTTTATTTAAACAGATGGCATGCATAGTAGTTAGTTTCTTGTTGTTTTCCGCAGTGGTAAAACAATATAACATTGGGTCCAAATTAGAGTTGTGTGGCACCTGCCAAATTGAATAGTTCCTTGCTGAATGCTGTGGAATATGAACTTGTGCCTGGGATAAAACAGTTCCTACAGACTAGATGCTTGAAAACTTGTTTGATGTTAATGTTTTGGGCTTTATATTGGATTAATTCTACTTGGGAAGCTTCATTTAATTTTTGGTGTTTTCTGACATCTAGAATATGGTTTGTCTTTTCTATCTTTTGCGACCTCTTGCCTCTTTGGCTAGTGTTGATCTTGAACAAAGTGTTTTCTTTCTTTTTATTTTCTTTCATAAACCCAGTAACATTTTTTTATCAGTAATGCCGATCAGATATAAGGTAAGCATCTTTAGCATCCATTTGGAGGCATCCGTCTTAAGAGTCCAAACTTCACAAATGCACGTAGAGGTAGGGTGCCCTTCCTTCTGAGTATTTCAAGTATAAAATGGTTAACCATCTATTCAATTACCAAGTTCAATGTAGTACTACAACATCAACGATTAATCAAGATTAACATACTACAAATGAAATGCGATAAATATCAAGAGAGCTTGTCGGACTGTTTGATTCAGTGCTTAATAACTAAGCTAAGGTACACAAACTATCGTATTTTTGTTTCTTTTCTATCATGGTAAGAAATGATGGCTTATTCTAATTTATACAATGATATGATAGATATTGCATCTTAGGAACTTATATTTGCTTAGGAAAATTTGATTTTAAGAAGTCAGGTTTGGGTTTAGATTATTAATAGGTTGTGAATTTGTGAAAGTATTGCTTTTTTTGTGTGTTTGCTAAGTCGTTAGTGATATTTGTTTGCTGCTAGATTGATAATCGATTAATTGAATTGATTCCTCATATGTTTTTATTGTTTTATCAATTGGCTCTTTTGTATATTAGTTAATCATATTAGCGTTTAGAAGGGAAGCTAAAAGGGCAAGCTAAGGTGTTTTCAGAAGGGATACTATGGATATTTTAATTGTCACAAAATAATTATCATTAAAGATGCGAACTTTTAGTGGCAATTATTTTTAATTTAGCGGCTATAAAAAATAGATTCTAAAGAAGTACAATTAGCCGTTTGGATTGGATTTAGTAGCCATTATGATTGCCACAAATAATTACTATAGCAGCAATTATTTTGAATTTAGCGACTATAATAATAGATGCTAAAGAAGTATAATTAGCTGTTTTGGATTGAATTTAGTAGCCATTATAATTATCTCAAATAATTTTTGTTAAAGATGATAACTTTAGCGGCAATAAAATATACTGTTTACTAGCTTTTGCGAGAATAGCTGCTAAAGGCTTTGTCGACCCCAGTTTCAGCGGCAAAAGACTAATGGCCGGTCAAAGATATAGCGGCTATTATTATTGAAGCTAAAGGCCTTATTTGTAGTAGTGCTATCCCTTGGACCTTGTGTGTAGATTCAGGCACATTTGGTCCAGTGGCGCTGATCGAGGCTTCAAGCTTTAGGAGACTATCGAGGTACCTGCACGGTCTTCGCAGGCCTTGACTCTCCTTTTTTACCTCTAGATGTATTTCAGTTTGTTCCTTTAAACATTGTGATAGACTATGTTCTCCTCTAGATGCTCATGCACTCAATGATACCTCGATTTTGGGCAGTTGTATCATAATTTTGGTTTTATTATGTTGTAAAAAATATTCCTTAATTAATTGTCGCTTTCATATTTATTGTTTAAAATATTCTTACGGTGTTGGATTATTGAGTTGAGGCTGGCCTAGTTCGACGATAGACTCTATCACTACGGGTCGAGTTTTGAGTCGTGACAACAACTTATCCAAGTAACTCTGCATCCATTCCTCCCTTACTTCGAACGTCCCATTGACTTGCTTTAAGAAAAAGAGGGAGTCACATTTGGCCTCGATCACTTCGGCCCCTAGGATCTTAGCTAGGTTTAGACCTATAATCATAGATTCAAACTCGGATTCATTGTTCTTCAATTTTATAGTTCTAATGGACTGTCTAATTACGTTAACCACAGGTGGTTTTAATACGAAACCTAGCTCGGACTCTTTAGCGTTGGAGGCACTGTCCGTGAATAGGGTCCATATCCCCGAACTAGTCCCCGAAGTGAGTAATAATTCCCTCTCGACTATGGGTATCAAGGTCGGCATAAAGTCGGCCACAAAGTCCGCTAAAATCTGAGATTTTATGGCGGTCTGGGATTGTTTCTTGATATCGTACCCGTTAATTTCTAAGGCCCATTTAGCCAACCGGACCAATAGCTCGGGCTTATTCCTCAGCGAATAAGAGGTCATGACACATATAGGGTGGTATTGAAATGACGATTTTAATTTCCTAGAAGCGCTTAGTAAGACAAGCACTCATTTTTCTAGGTGAGGATATCTTGTTTCGGCATGAACTAGGGTTCTACTAACATAATAAATAGGAAATTGTGAACCTTCTTCTTCACAGACCAGGACACCACTTATTGCCACCTTAAAAACCGCCAAGTAGAGGTATAACTGTTCTGCCTTTGGAATGTGCAGCAGGGGAGGGGGGCTTGATAGGTATTGCTTGAGTTCTTGCATGCTGGCATTCTGCGGTCCAAGAGAAGTTTTTCTTCCTTTTCAATAGTGAGAAGAACTGATGGCTTTTATTCAATGATCTCGAAATGAACCCGCCCCACACACCGATCTGCCTGGTCAGTCTTTGTACTGCCCTGAAGTTGTCGGTGATGTCCTCTATGTCCTTTATTTTGTCTGGGTTGATCTCTATTTCTTGGTTGGATACCATGAACTCGAGAAACTTGAGAGAGCTGACCCCAAATGCACACTTCTTTGTGTTTAACTTCATGTTGTACTTCCTAAATATGAATGTTTGAAATGGTCCTCTACTCAGAGGGACTTAGCCAACATATTATCAATATAAACTTTCATTGATTTCCTTATTTGTTCTTCGAACATCCGGTTGACTAGGCATTGGTATGTGGCATCAACGTTCATTAACCCGAACGACATTCGTTATAACAATAGGTGACAAATTTGGTTATAAAAGAAGTCTTTTCTTGATCATCCGAGTCCATCCGAATTTGGTTGTACCCAGAATAGGCTTCGAGAAAACTCAGTATCTCGTGTTCGATTGTTGCGTCAATCAGTCAATCGATGTTAGGCAAAGGGAAAGATTCCTTCAGACACGCATTGTTTAGATCCTTATAGGGTGGATTCTTCCCTAACTAACGAAGAGATCTTGGTGGAATTGCCACATATAAAATTGAGCACAGTTTTGTAAAAAATGGCCCACTTGTTTCTCGAGAAGAGATGGGAAATATGCTCAATATTATTTAATTGAATAGTTGACCCAGCTCCTTGTTGTTCGAAGAATCCATTCAATCCAATTGGTATCTAATGAAACCGTCGTTAGCATTTATTTATCCTAAAGATTTTATTTCAATTGGAATTTGGTTATTCACTATGTACGAGTGTGAGCACGTAATTTTTGCCCCAAGCAAATTGTTCCAAAATATAGGCAAAAATGATTTTTGAATTTGTGTGGTAATTTGTTGATAATTGTTTGTTTAATAATAACTCATGAAATAAGTAGAAATACTAGAACTTTTTCTAATTTTTGAAAGGAAAAAGAAAATAAAATACCATTTTTGTATTAATTAGAAAATAACAAAAATAGAATTAATTACTCTTTAATTTTAGAAAATTAGGAAAAATACAAAGAAAATACAGAAAAGAAAATAAAATATAATATAAATACGAAAATACAAGAAAATACAAAAAATAAAATACAAAATACAATATATAGTACAAAA
>MU734970.1:10538-22137 GCA_026770625.1 Nicotiana glauca
TTCCTGAATCGCATGCCTATAACCTCTGTGCCCTTTGATCTTTCTTATTTGTAAATCACATGGCTATAATCTCTCTTCTCTGGAAAAGTTCTTAGTCAAAATTGTGTGTTTGTTGTTCATAGCCACATTTATATTTCTAGGGTTTTATTTGATAAAATCGGATTAGTAATCAGGTTTACTGTTAATTAGATTCTACCTCTATCTAAATGTTCCCTTTGAATCTTGTTAATTGATTACTTAGACTCTAATTTGATTTTTATCTGTGAAACTCTCTATTGTTGGCTAATATTCTAAATCGAATTTTGACTTTGACTTTTGGGTTCTGATTAATGGGGCTAAAAAGAGTAAATAAGAGGAAAAGGCAGGGCTAAATGGGGAAGATTAATTGGTATACTGTACTAAACCTAAGGGGGTAAGGGTGTAATTGGTAATGCTACCTGGTTCACGGGTAATTAGATAAAGAACAAGGGGTATTTTGGGCATAATAAAAGGGTAATTGAGTAAAAATTGAAAGCAAGTGAGGGTAATTTAGACAATTAAGGGTATTAGAATAGTATAGATGCCACTAGAACCTTCTAGAAAGGGTTCTAGTGCATTTACAATTAAACTAAGTGTAGTTCTCTGAAAATGAATCATAAGAGGAGGGGTAGAAACTTAGAATATTTAATTCAAAATTCCCTCCTATATTTGTTCTATAAATAGGCCTCATTAGGCCACTTTTGAGGAGGGGTTTTTTTTTTGGGGAGTTCTGAAGTTTGGATGGTCTAATATTCTGAAAATCCTTCTAATCTTTAAAAAATTCAAATATCCTAGTTTCATCCTTAGGAAATTCCCTAATCCTACTGTCCATTGATTCTGGTTCAAGTTTAATTTAAAATTCTCTTGAGTTTTGGTATTCCGTCTGTTGCTCTGTGGTTATTTGATCTGAATTGGGTTGCTGAAGCTGTGTATTGCTGTGGTTATTCCTTGAGAAGCTGTTTGGTTATTTTGAAGTTTTGATATCAAATCTGGTTGTTGTGAACTTGCTGTGAATCTGTTGGTCTACTGTTTGCTGGAGTCCTGATATTGCTGATCCTTCTTCCTCTTATTGCCTTAGACTTATCGAGCTTATTTCACCTTTCCAGGTACACTTCTGAAATTCAAAGATGTAGTCACATTTGAAGATATGGAAATGCTTTTGACTGATTTTTACAAGCTTTGATTCTGTTATTTTATAGATATAGGATTAGTTAGATTCATGTGTATTTGTTAGGAGAATCATATGTATAATTGGACTGTGGACTGTTGGACTGTGGACTCATATTACTGGAATTTTTGGTAGTGTAGTTTAATTACTACATAGAAAATCACATATGTGAATTAGATTAATAGAAAAACAGTTTCATTAGATTAGAGATTATAAAAAATTGAAAACAAAAAATGTTAGAGTCTATTTTGATTGAGATTTTTAATTTTCATGTGGTGACGAATCAGAAAAAAATGAAATGAAATTTTAAAAAAAAATCGTTTGTTATCATTAGTTTATGTTAGTCAGTTTTAATAAGTAAAAGTATAAGTTCTTCAGATTTAGATTTTGATTAGTTAATACGGTATACTTCAAATTAATTCATGCTATGAAAGAAAAATTGTAATAAGTTTTCAATAATGAGTATAAATGACTGTTTCAGTATGAACGAATCTGTATTTCAATTCAAATATATTTTCGGTAGTTTAGTTTAATATTTCCAATGGAATAAAGTAGTAATCCAGCTCTGTATTTGAATATGCAACATTTCAATTGATAAATATAGTAGAAACCAGTTTATAATGATAGTAATATGCAAATCAGACGTAGTTAATCTGAATAAGTCAAGCCAATAACATTCGAATAAGAAATCAACATTAGTGCCTTGATTAATTTCTGATATTAAGCAGTATGATAACTTTGTAAATCCAATACTAGATTTGTAATAACGTTCAAGCCTGTTTTGGATTCGTTAGTAATCTGGGCCTGATCAGGCAAAAGGCCCAGATCCAGTAGCAATAGCCTTTTGTGTCCACTTGGGTGAACCAATGTATACGAATTGGGCTAAGATGAGCCCTGTGCACAGCTGTGCGTTACCCTTCACTGGCCTGATTTCAAGGCCCAAAACACATGAAGGCCTGGACATAAATGAAATATAAATACAAACCATAACTAGGCAACATTATTTGTTACTTTGTTAAGGCAAAAACAATAGTAGAAAATGTAGTACACTATAGGCTTGACCTTTAAAATAAGTGAGATGAGCCTCATTTAAGAATAAAATGCATGGGGCCCTCAATTAATTGTTATAAAACACGTAGATTCAGAAGGACCGTTTAGCGAATTTCACGGTCTTTCCCAAAGTTAACAAGACGTAGATATTTTAGGCGCGATTTATAATATACATTCTCAAGTACGGGTGCACATTTATGTGACCCAAATCTAAATCTCAACGAAGTCGAAATGTATTAAAAGCCACAGGCGTACTGGTACGGTGTGGCCCGAAATGCATTTTCACGACGTTACAATTCTTTTAAAAGTGATAAAGCGGAATATTGATAAAGGCACGAAAAAATGGAACATATAAAGAAATCAGATAAAAACAAATACAACAATTGAGTGACCGTGCTAGAACCACGGAATTCGGGAGTGCCTAACACCTTCTCCCGGATTAACAGAATTCCTTATCCGGATTTCTAGTTCGCAGACTGTAACAGAGTCAAACTTTCCTCGGTTCGGGATTAAACCGGTGACTTGGGACACCATTATATTCTCAAGTGGCGACTCTCAAAATTTAAATAAACTAATCCCGTTCCGACTGTCCTTAAATTGGAAAAACTCCTTCCCTTTTATTATATCCCTTCCTGGGGTGTAGTAAATCAACGGGTAAGTAAAAGGAGGTGTGACAGGTCTAACCCTTCTTTCTTGCAGATAATGAGGCACAAATTCCCCAGATTCGGCATGGTTACCAATATCCACCCAAGACTGCTAAGCTGGTGGAAAGATCTTCATTCCAGTGACCAAACTCTTGTCAAAAAATATCTAGGGAATTTACCCTCTCTCCTGGAAATCCAACCCAACAACATCATAGAAGCTACTACTCTCTTTTGGGATTGTGAAAGGTCCATTTTCCGCTTCGGGGAAATGAGATGACACCATTGCTAGAACAAATTAGGAGGATTAGTCGGCTTGGTATGGGAGACTCTAGGTTTATTGATGCCTGAGAACCGCAAGGGCAGGGGTTTCCTCAAAATGATGGGTCTGAAAAAGAATCTAGAATTGACATGCCTCAAAGAATCCTATATCCCCTTTGACTATTTGTACGAAAGGTACGGTCATAGCAAATCCTACCGTACCTATCCTGATGAATTTTCTATCACCTCATTAGGGCATATTCATCGAAGGGTCTTTGTATTCATGTTCTTTTTTCTAGGGTTGATTGTGTTTCCAATTAAGAAAGCAAGAATCTACACCCAACTAGCCATGGTCACTAAAACCTTAATGGAAGGAATTGGAGGGAAACCATTCAATATCGTGCCCATGATCATCATAGAAATATACCGAGCCCTAGAAAAGTGTCAACGGGGAGCTAGTCACTTCGAAGGTTGCTATTTTCTACTTCAGATGTGGCTCGTGGAGTATCTAAAAAATGGTGAATACCGACAAGGCATTCAATGAAGGGACTAGGACAATCATATCGCTTTCCATCACCCAAAGCAAATGAATTATATCCCTGATATGTTTGCTCAGCTAGAGGATGGTTTGAGTTAATTGATAATCTGACCGAGGAGCAAGTACAATGGATGTTCGAGTGGTTTCCGACTGAAGAACTCATCGCCCTATCGAGAGATGCACCTTTTCTGATATTGATCGGTCTGAGAGGAACATACCCTTACGTCCCTCTCCGAGTTATAAGGCAAGCTGGTAGGAAGCATGTTGTACCCATGATTGACAAATGAGTCACTTCCAAGCTGATTTTCAGGATGACGATAGCCCTTACAAGTGCCAAGCTCAACATATGTGGCACTGCAAGATCATCATGGGGAAGGATACCATCGAACCAGATATATACCACGCCGGTTGTACTCCATACGATTTCGGCTGGTTGGAGGATAATCACAATGGTCTGAGTCAACCTGAGTTTGTTTGGGGTCACAGGATCATAGATGAAAAAGCCGGGGCACAGGTCAAATACAATCAACTACGCAAGAGAATTCGGGAGTGCAAAAGTGAGCACTGTGAGATACAAGAAGCCAATCAAAAGTTAATCGAGGAATGGAAGTACGTGGCCGTCAATGCCAACAATCGACTAGGATACCTGGAGCGAGGCATAGTAGAGCTGGAAAGAAAGTTTCTTAAAAGGGTCGAAGACTGTCAGAATATTGAGGGGAACGAAGGCAGACATCTAGCCAGGGCCTACCTATTGCTGGGACTTCGCGAGCTGGTGAAGTTATTTGACGGAGCCAAGGATGCCGAGTCTAGGGAGGGTCCTTCAGGGACCAAGTAGATAGGACTTTATCTTATTGCTATTTAAAATGTAATAAGGCCAATGTCCATTAGTGACTTTATTTTTCCCGTTATTTAGTGTCGATTTGGGATTCGTCTATCTTTTATCAATAAAATGAGGCATTTAGCATTCCATGTTCTCCAAATCAATTTGTTGCTTGGCCTACCCAAATTAGGACACGATTTACATTCCCGCATTATGTGTTTAAATATTGTAACATTTTTTTCATGAACCCAACTAACTTGGTTACCTTTTTGTTTTATTTTTATTTTTGTTTTTGTTATTCCCCTCCCCAAAGGTTAGTTCGAGCACTCTGGCAACATCATCTTATTCCACAAGATCCAAAGGCCCTCCACCCACTCCTCATCTCAATCCCATCAAAACAAGAACAAAAGGGAAAATGGAAGATTTGAACAATTGCAAAAAGGAAAACTCAACTAAATAGGTAGAGGCCACTCACAATCATGGTACTTTGGTTCCCAAGGAGAATGCATCCCAACTGGAACAAAAGCTGCTGAAATTTCAGGAAGAACTTGATCAAGTCCGAAATCTGGCGAATCTGTCATTTTCCCTTGCTACTCCAGATATCAACTCCCCAAATGCTCAGAACCCTACACCTCCATAGAACATCCCAAATCAACAAAACCTTCCCGCTCTTCACCACCACTGCAACACCTTCCATACTTCCAATACCTCGGTGCTCATCCCAGAACCATAAAACTCTACAAATGACCACTGCCACACCCACCATAACACCCCCATCTATGTGGAGACTGTTCTACACTCCACCCCACCCATCTCAAGCACACCCGAGTCTGGCTGAAGAACTTAAGAAATTGACTAGTAGAATTCAGGGCATTGAAGGGATTAAGAGAAATGAAGGGCTGACCTACGAAGATCTTTGCATACAGTCCGATGTCGAAATGCCTGAGGGGTAAAAATCTCCTAAGTTCGAGATGTTTGATGGTACATGTGATCCCAGGGTCCATTTGAGGACATATTGTGACAAGTTGGTTGGTGTAGGAAAAGATGAGAGAATCCACATGAAGCTATTCATGAGGAGTCTAAAAGGAGATGCACTATCATGGTACATCAGCCAGGATCCTAAGAAATGGTCAAGTTGGGTCGGTATGGCCTCTGATTTCATGGACAGGTTCAGATTTAACACAGAAAATGCGTTGGATGTGTTCTACATTCATAATCTGAAGAAGAAACCCACAGAAACATTTTACTCGCTGGAGGTCGGAAGCCGCTAAAGTCAGACACACCTTGGAGGAGGAACAAATAAACAAATTCTTTTTCCGGGAACAAGACCCGTAATACTATGAGCGACTAATGATGATTGAAAGCCACAATTTTTTTGACATCATCAAGGTGGGGAAACGAATCGAAGAAGGCATTAAGAGCGGTGTGGTCACAAACTTCGAGGACTTGCAAGCTACAAATAAGGCCTTGCAGTCCGGTGGTGTGTCCAAAAAGAGAGATGTAGGAGCTGTGATGGTTGCACAAAGAACCAAATATCCTATCAAATACCAAACCTACCCGACACCTCCACTTACATATCAGCCCACTCCGAATTACCAAGCACCCTCACCTACTTATCAATTACCTCCACCACCCATATATCAGCCTACTTCATCCAAATATTCCCAACCCACACATGTTTACCAAGCCTACAATACTCAACTAGCCCATTATCAATCCCCCCCTGCACGCTAAAACTTAACCTCAACCAAATTTTGACCGAAGACCTCCAAAACAATATACGGCTATTGCTGAACCTATTGACTAGTTGTATGAAAGACTTAAAGTTGCTGGCTATGTCACCCCTATCCCTGCTGTAACCCCTTAGAACCCTTCTCAGTGGGTTAATCCAAATAAATCTTATGCATACCATTCTGGCATGAAAGGACACACCATTGACGAATATCGTTCTCTGAAAGATAAAATCCAGACTTTAATTGATAAAAAGATTTTTGTGGCAAAGGAGCTTGCTCAAAATGTCTGCAATAATCCTCTGCCTGACCACAAGGGACGAGGCATTCACATGATTGAAATAGAGGATGCTTGGGATCCCAAAGGATCAATCGGTTTGATCACAGAAGGTGATGACCAAAAGCAACCAATAGTCATCCTTAATCCGATCATAGTCTAGATTTAGCCCTCTAGGGATGCCAAGGTAAATATGTCCATACCGCTGGAGTTTGAAGCTCCACCATCTGCAAAGATGCTAGCACCAATTGAGGTTGAATTCGTGTCTCCAGCAAAGGCACCTACACCATTCGAAGTTGTAGTTTTACCGCCTAAGGTGCAAGCGCCATTCGGAGTAAAGATAGCCATGAAAGTTCCAGTGTCAATGTCAGCCATAACACCGTTCCATACAAAGGCTTTACCATAGGACTACACAGCTATGGCAAGAAGGAAAGACAAGGTTATGTTCGGAGAAGCTATTGCGGCACAGGGTATGATGAGAACTGGTAGAGTTTATACCCCAGAACATTTGGCTGAGTCAAGCAAGCAGGCTTCTAGACGGCCAACCATCACTGAGATCGGGCCAGATGATCTCTGGAGAAAGATACAAGCCAAGGAATACTTGCTCATTGATCAACTAAACAAAATACCGACGCAAATTTCTATCTTTGCTTTGCCACAAAATTTCAATGCACACAGGAATGCCTTTTTAAGGGTGCTGAGTGAAGCATATATGCCAAGCAACATCACCGACAGAGAGATGGCTAATATGGTAGGACAGGTATTGGAAAGTCACAAGATCACTTTTCATGAAGATGAGCTGCCACCAGAAGGGTTGGGTCATAACAAGGCATTGCACATCACTATTGTAATGTGAAGATTATTTTGTCACCAGAGTCCTGATTGATGGGGGATCCAGCCTCAGCATTTGTCCATTGGTAACACTTAGTATGTTGGGTAAGGGGTTGCACGAGATCAAGGACAGGGCCATCAACGTAAAAGATTTTGATGGATCCCAAAGGTCCACCATTGGGGAAATAAGTTTGTGTTTACAAATGGGGCCTACTTGGTTTGATGTGGATTTTCACGTGATAGACGTGCCGACATCTTATAATCTGCTATTAGGACGACTCCAGATTCATGCTGCTAGGGTCGTAGCATCAACAGTACATCAGGCAGTGAAGTTTGAGTGGAATCGCCAGGAGGTGATCATTCACGGTGACGGTAGCAACCCTATATACAGTCTCCAGACCATCCCGACAGTCGGAGGCAGAATAAAGATAGGTAGAGAGACCTATCACCACATCGAGCGAGTCAATTCCATTGACAAGGAAAAATGGTGGGACAACAAAATCGAGAGCATATTGAATTGGAGTGGGTACGAACCGGGTAAAGGGCTTGGCAAGAACCTCCATGGAATCGCTAAACCCATAAAGCTCAAGAAGCATAACATCATCTTCGGTCTGGGATATTAGTACACCTGGGAGGAATTCAACAATTGGTCGCCACCATGGCATGGTCCTTACTATCTGCTGGAGCAGCCAATACTACACTTAGAACAGACTTTCCAATTGGTTGATGTTATCTATGGGTCAGAAGAAGAGGAAGCACTGGTAGTAGTGAAGCATTTGTTCCTGGAAGATGATGATATGGATTGTTGCACCATTCTCAAGGAGGAGAAGGAGGAAGGCCCTTCCATACAAGATGTGAGTGGAGGAGCATGCCCCAATAACTTGACCATCAGAACCACCAGAGCCCGGCGAGCCTCGAGGTAGCGAGGCTGAACAAGCATCATGCACTATCTTTTAAATTTACTAGTTTTTCTTTCGCATTTTATATTTTCGCAATAAGATCTTCAATGTTCAAAACAGTTATGGAATTTATCAAAGCAATTCAATTTTTTATTCTTCTTATAAATCAACACTATTATTATTTCCTCTCATTACTCTACTTATATAGCATTACTATTACTTATCTTGATGAACCGGTGACTGTGACATGCAACAAACAGATATAGATCCAGAGGAAGATGACATATCGGAAGAAATTGTTAAGGAAGTTAAGAAGTTTGAAAACCAACCAAAGTCCAACCTGGACAAGACAGAAATTGTTAATCTGGGGGATGAAGGAAATGTCAAGGAAACGCGAATCAGTGTTCACTTATCGTCATCAGAAAAGAAGGAATACACAGAGTTTCTAAGAGAATATGAGGACATATTCACTTGTTCATGTGACTACATGACGGGCCTGAGCATGTCTATTGTGGCTCACAAACTACCAATTAATCCAACATGTCCGCCGGTAAAGCAAAAGCTCAGAAAGTTCAAACCTGATATGAGTCTGAAAATCAAGGAAGAAGTCACTAAGCAGGTCAAAGCTAAAGCTCTCAGGTTGTTGAGTATCCGACATGGTTAGCTAACATTTTCCCAGTACCAAAGAAGGATGGGAAGGTTAGAGTCTGTGTCGACTACCGGGATCTCAACCGGGCCACCTCGAAAGACAACTTCCCTTTGCCAAACATACACATCATGATCGACAATTAGGCCAAGAATGAATTGCAATCATTTGTGGATTATTTCACCTGTTACCACCAGATTTGGATAAATGAAGAAGATGCCGAGAAAATGGCTTTTATTATGCCGTGGGGAATGTACTACTACAAGATGATGCCGTTTGGTTTAAAGAATGCAGGGGCCACCTACATGAGGGCTATGACCACCATTTTTCATGATATGATACACAAGGAGATCGAGGTGTATGTAGACGATGTTATCATCAAGTTCAAGAAGGACACCGATCACATGGAAGATTTGAGAAAGTTTCTCAATTGGTTGCGAAGGTAGAACTTGAAACTGAATCCCGCGAAGTGCGCATTTGGGGTACCCGCTGGAAAATTGCTGAGGTTTATTTTGAGTCACCAAGGAATAGAACTGGATCCATCAAAGGTCAAAGCCATTCAAGAACTACCCACCGCCAAAGAACAAGAAGGACGTGATGCGTTTCTTAGGGAGTCTCAACTATATCAGTTGGTTCATAGCACAATCCACAGTTATCTGTGAGCCAACCTTTAAGATGCTAAAGAAGGATATCGCTACCAAGTGTACCGATGACTGCCAGAAAGCTTTCAACAGAATCAAAGAGTACCTATCAACACCACCAGTTTTTGTCCTGCCCGAGCCGGTAGACCTTTACTAATCTACATTGCAGTATTAGATAGTGCCTTCGATTGTGTCCTAGGGTAACATGATGAAACGGGGAGGAAAGAGCAGTCCATTTACTATCTCAGCATGAAGTTCACTCCATACAAGGCCCGATACTCTCTGTTAGAGCGTACCTGTTGCGCTCTGACTTGGGTGGCCCAGAGGATGAGGCACTACTTCTTTGCCTACACTACATATCTCATATCAAGGATGGACCCTTTGAAGTACATCTTCCAGAAGCCCATGCCTACTGGCAAGCTAGCCAAGTGGAAAATCCCGTTGAGTGAATTTGACATTGTCTACATGACTTAGAAAGCAATCAAGGGACAGGCACTGATGTTGGGCATAGTTCTATATGTTTTGATATTACTTTAACCATGTTTTAACCGCTTTTTATTTCTATTTAGTGTTAAAAATGCCCAACATGTTCTATGACTAGTGGAGTTGTATGTGATGATTTAGGGTGTTTGGAGTGCAAAAATATGAATAAAAGATGTTCCTACTAGAGGAAAAGAGGTTGGATGCATTGCATCAAACCTTGGAAAAAATAATTTTTGGTGCACCCCTTAGCAGTGAAGTCAGCCCATAGCACCCCCATAGCATCCGCACCAGGGCAAAGCTGAGATGGAGGAACAAAGGGTGGATGCAAAGCATCCACCTTAGCATGCGAAGCTGAGAAGCGGAGGACGAGTTGAATGTGAAGCATCCACCCCAGCATCAATACCTGAAGCAAATTCGTACAAGAATTAGGTGAACTTTGGCCCACAACTTTTATATGCAATATATAAGCAAAAAACACCTCTTTTAGTAGAGATTCAGATCTGGAAAAAGAAAAGGCAGCCATTATTGAGAAGAGCTTCATCTTAGAGAGAAAAATCAAAGAGGAACATCAACTTGGAGCAAGAATTCAAAGAGATTTTCTAAACTTTCTTCTAGTATCTGTTTATTTTATGTTTAAGACTTTCATTGTTGATATTGTATAAATATGTGTAGCTAAAAACCCAAATATTCTGGGGTCTTAGGTGTTAGATGATTATGTTGTTTGAAGCTTAGATTGAAGATATTGAATTTATCGTTATGGGTTATTTATTTGATTCTGCTTTTAACTATTTTACTGCGTAGCTAACAATGAAATACTATTTACGAATCTTGAATTAAACTTGAAAAAGAAAATTCTTGATTGAAAATAGAATCAAATAGAACAAGATCTGAATCCTGTGCATCGGGTGAAAGATTTGCAATTAAGATAAACATATACTTAATTGCCTTGTTTGGTTAAAAAATAGGAGTTGTAAATGCATTCTTGTTAATATTAATACCATAGACATATTGGTATTAATTTAACTTGAATAGGTGCATAAGAGCTCGACAGATTCTTATGAGTATTATTAACCCTATAATCAATAACCCAGATAATTCAAGAAATAAATCTTAAGTAAGAACTTGGCATGATCTCTAGCAAGCCCATGACCCTGGAATATCTTTCATATAAATTGTTAACAGAAAATTGTATAAGTGTTGTAGTAATTTTGTGTTGAATTATTGTTTAATTACTAAGTAAATTCTAAATTGGTTCTTTATGTAATCTAGCTTGAATTGATAATTGTTTGAGTCTACATCAGTCGATAAGTTGATCACAATTCCTCGTGGTCAGTCGATAAGTTGATCACAATTCCTCGTGGGAATGATAATTTACTTACTACTATATTACTTGTCGATCGCGTACACTTGTGTGAGTGTTTTGGTCGCAACAAGTTTTTGGCGCCGTTGCCGGGGAATTAGAAATTAACTACTCGTCTAGATTAGACTTTTATTATTATCTTTACAAGTTTATTTTATTTTCTTTTTGTAAATATGTTATTTTTATAACTATTTGATTTTTCTCTTAGTATGTTTCTAGTTCTCTCAGGATGACAT
>MU734970.1:23408-44799 GCA_026770625.1 Nicotiana glauca
AGTAAAGGTTGGTATTGGGACGGATATTCTCGATTAGTGGATTATGCGGAACGATGTTGTTTACTAACAACGGTGATGAAAGATTGGTCTAAGGAGAGAGATGAGTTTGCACAAAAAAAGTGATAATTTTAGCTTGGTTGTGCATACCTTGGATTCAGATTTGAGTGCAAAGGTTGATGCGTGTAACGCCCAATAATTTAATGATGAGTTGTATGAAGCTAAAAAAAATCTTCTAGACCAAATAGAGGAGCTAAAATGAGAATACCAATCATTAGATCATACTTTTCTTGAGGATATCCATGTTAAGAAGAGTGCTCTAGAGTCATGTGAGGGAGTAGATAACATTACTTTAGAAGAATTGAGTGTTTGTCTAAATGAGGATGTAAATAGTAGTAAAATTCATGAGTTATGGCGCATTTGACCTCACTTCAATCATTTTTCCATATTGTGTTTAGATAGTAAGATAGTAATCGAGCCATCTGAGCCTATGGGGAAGTCAAAAAGTGAGGATGAAAGTTCCTATATTCTTGAATTTCTTGTGCCAAAAAGCAAAAATTACACTCCTCATCCAAAGGCCGAGAAGTGCCGAGTGAAAAATTTATTACTTGGCATGGTTATCTTTGTAGCCCCACCAACGGAGCATAGCGACATACTTTATGCCTTGTTAGGGGTACAATTCATAAGTTCAAGTTGGAAGCAAAAAAGTGGTTCACGTTGTATATTGTCTATGTAGGATTTGTATATATGCCTATGTAATATATTTTGTATAATAATTTTGAATTTTTGTAAAATAGACTAATTTCTTTTTATGTTTATTGTTTATATTTTTAGCTTAGTTTGTAATTTTTACTTTATGTACAAATGTAGTAATTATCTCTAATGTTGGGTAGGCCGATAAGCATTATATCATTCTAGTTGAAGAACGGGGTAGTCTGAATCCCTGTTATATATGCTAAGTGTCAACATGATAATAACATAAGTGTGGGGTATTTACTCTACTTGCTCTTAAAATGATCTTTGTGCTTTTAGGTAATATATCATGTTGTGTAGGTATAATGTCTCAGCTCCCAAGTAAGATCAAACACTAACCCATCTGAGGTTGCATCTAGTGGCCGACGAGGATGAGGATGTGAAGAAGAAGATGTTTAGGCCAATGACCTCAGGGAGTATCTTTTCTGATCTATTTTGATTTTCTTTCGCATTAGGGACAACACATATTTTTTTTTAGTATGGGGTTGTTTGCCCCTATTGTAATGTACTTGTTTTTACATTTTCCGTATTTTAGTTGTTTGATTTTATTTAGTTTGTTAAAGTTGCTTTTATTTTGTTTTGTTAGATTATAGTGTTAATAGATAGTAAGATGATTTTTTAGCTTGAATATCGAAATTTTAAATAAAAAAATCGAAAAAAAATCAGAAAATATTTTTCTTTTATTCCAGTTAATTTAATAATTTTTCCTTGGTTTTTCTTTGTGCCGCGATTCTTTCCCAAGGGTGTATTTGAACCGGGTGTAGTATAATTTTTATTTCGCATGAATAAAAAGTTCCTAATTTACAGAGTTAGTCTCCTCAAATACACATGCTTTAGAAGTGATATAGCCTTATTTGTGATGTTCAACCTCAGTTCTTTATTCTAAAATAAGTGCCTTAAATTATATAATTATGACTATGCTTAACTGCTTTGACTAGAGAGTCGAGAAAGATCCAAGCTTGAGTGAATTGTGTGCCAATGTGTGAGTAAGGATTGCTGAAATATTCTGTGTATAATAGTTGATGTCTAGAACTTGCCCCCAAGTGTTTTGCAAAGCAAAATAGTAGCATTATTCAGTTTAGGAGATGATATAGGCATTTCTTTGTTGAACCAGTTTGATAATTAATTCCACCTAATTGTATATATCCTAGTCAAACCTTTTGAGCCGTTAATCCTATTTCTTTGGCACCCATGTTATAAACCTTACCAATTTATATAATATATCAGTCGTTTGCACCTCTATCTCTCATGAGCACTTAATGTTGTTTTAATGTTGAAGAAGTTGAGAAGAGATTGGTTGGTTTATTTGAAAAAAAAAAAAACAGAAAAAGAGTGAAGAATAATTCATATATGTATATATATGTATATATATATAGGGGATGAATTTTCAGTAGTAACATTCCCTAACTTAAGGTGCTTAAAGAGAATGGGATTTGTTGTTAGTATGTAAAAATCTCAAAAAGGTTGGAGATGGTTTAACATAGGAGTGATGCTGAAAATATGAAATATGTTGTATGTATGGAAGTGTTCAAAGAGGTGTAGTTACTACATTCTATATTTTTCACACCCTTTTTCCTAGCCTACATTACAACCAATTAAAGTCCTACTTGATCCTTGACTGAATAAGCTCAATTAGTAGAGTATTACACTAGGGGCAAGCATATGGTATGTCATCTATTGCACATGAATTTCAATTCTGAGAGTGAGTTAATTCTTCCTATTTTGAGTTCCTAAATATTCTTGAATATTATTTTGAGAGGAGCTAGTCTATGTTATTTGTGGGAGGGCACCTGATTTGTAAAAGAATGGAAAAGTTTTGACCCTTGTGTTAGAGTAAGTAAGCAAATTGTAAAAATGCGTGGCAATTTGGAGTCATGTCTTGAGGTTTTGGGAAGAAATTGTCTGGTAAAAAGTTCATCTTATGTGAAGTGCATGTTAATTGCTCGAGGACGAACAAAGGTTTAAGTGTGGGGTGTTGATGTTGGGCATAGTTCTATATGTTTTGATATTACATTAACCATGTTTTAACTCTTTTTGTTGCTATTTAGTGTTAAAAATGCCCAACATGGTTTAATTATTCGTTCTATGACTAATGGAGTTGTATGTGATGATTTAGGGTGTTTGGAGTGCAAAAATATGAAGAAAAGATGTTCCAACTAGAGGAAAAGAGGTTGGATGTGTTGCATCCAACCTTGGAAAAAATGATTTTTGGTGCACCCCTTAGTAGTGAAGTTAGCCCATAGCATCCCCATAGCATCCGCACCTGGGCAAAGCTGAGATGGAGGAACAAAGGGTGGATGCGAAGCATGCACCTTAGCATGCGAAGCTGAGGACGAGGTGGATGCGAAGCATCCATTCCAGCATCAATCCCTGAAGCAAATTCGGACAAGAATTAGGTGAACTTTGGCCCACAACTTTTATACGTAATATATAAGCAAAAAGCACCTCTTTTAATAGAGATCCAGATCTGGAAAAAGAAAAGGCAGCCATTATTGAGAAGAGCTTCATCTTAGAGAGAAAAATCAAAGAGGAACATCAACTTGGAGCAAGAATTCAAAGAGTTCTTCTAAACTTTTTTCTAGTATCTATTTATTTTATTGTCACGACCCCAATCCCGGTCGTGATGGCGCCCAACAATAATTGCTAGGCAAGCCCGACCACTTAACACCCTCAATCCGAGCATGAAGCTCAATACCAGTTAATTAACTATTTATAACAGATAACAAGGCTTAATGATTCAACTGATAGATAGAGACAATACTGAAAATCATGATAACACCAATAAAACTCCCAAAAGACTTGGGGTCATGAGTCTAGATCCTCTAATAACACAGAGTAATAAATCCTCAGTAATACTGATGTTCTAAAATACAAAATAATAAAAGGGATAGGAGAGGAGTCGGGTCCTGCAGACGTCAGGCAGCTACCTCGACAACTCCTAAAAGCTCTGGAAGTAGCAAACAGCTCGACTAAGCTCCCGGAACACAGGGAGTAAAGTGAGTACTTCCAACTCAGTGGTAATAGATATATATAATGGTGACAGTAAGAAATCCCGAAATATAACAATGCAAAGCTATAACCAATAATTCTACACATTTAACGGTGGAACAACATCGGTAATAGCAGGTAAAATAGATTAGACATCAATGCATGAATCCAATGCAACGCACATGACCGTTGTGGCGTGCAACCTGATCCATTTGGGTACCCGCGCTCACTGTGGGGGTTCAGACTCCGGAGGGGCTCCTACAGTCCAAGCGCAATATCATCGTAACATTCGCTGTGGCGTGAAGCCCGGTCCACAATCAGTCCAGTTATATGCATGCAAGCCACACGAGCACAATCAAACTTACCATTTTCAGTTCCAATTATCAGAAATTATAGACTTAGTTTTTAAAACCTTAGAAATTTGCTAGTCATTTTGATATAGTGTTTAACTCAGGACTGATATCATGAAAACATGCTAAACATCATAGAAACAGTGATAATAATCCCTAAGGGATCCAAATAATCGGCATACAGCCCAAACATACTCATAATAATCCAAGTAGGATATTTACCAACAAATTTCTAACCAATAACACAGTATGAATAACACTCGATCGGACTAAACCATAGTCCCCAATCACAAATGACCCCGAACTCACCGTAGAGTACGTGTCTCGCCTCAATATAGCATTACAGTGTGATATACCGGGGTTTCAAGCCCTCAGGTCATCATCTGCATCTATTACTCACCTCAAACCGGCCACCGGACTAGTCCGCTATGCCTTTTCCTCTCGAATCCACCTCCTCGCACGTCGAATCTGGCCAAAACCACAACGAATACGTTAAATAAGATAATGGAACATAACCCAATTGAAAGAACTTGAAAAACACCCAAATATACGAAGTTGGTAAAACCCGAGCCCCCGGCCCACTTCTCAAAAAATTACGAAATTTACATCACCGAAATCCTCGTCTCGCCACAAGTCCGCACATATAAAATACACAAGAATTGGAGTCCATTTGACCCCTCAAATCATCAATTCAAACCCTCTTAAGTTTCAAGCCCTAACCTCCATTTTTAACCCTTAATTCCTTGAAATTCAGTGATTAATCCATGATTTTACACCATAATAACATAATCCGTCCAATAATTCTTACCTGATGAAACCCATTTGAATTCTCTCCAAAATCACCCAAGAGTCGCCTAAGCCGAAGTCCAAAATATTTTCCTTCTCTTTTCCAATTCTTGAACACTGTTCACTTTAATTCCAGGTCGTTTTCCGCTTATGCGGTCAATTAACCGCATATGTGGTCCCGCACACGCGACCAAATGACCGCTTATGCGGTTTCACTTAAAATCCCTGGGACTGCTTCTGCGGTCTTAAAACGCACCTGCGATTTCCGCTTCTTCGATCACCATGACCGCTTATGCGGTCTCCACTATTTCCCCAGGATCGCCTCTGCGATCAAAATTCGCTTTTGCGGTTTTCGCTTTTGCGGACAGATTTTTGCTTCTGCGGAATATACCAAGCCCCTCAAGGACCGATTTTGCGACCCCATAGCCACATCTACAGAACCGCTCCTGCGGCTCCTTTTCCGCAGATGCGGAAATACCAGAAGCCAGAAGATCAGACCGGTCGCATGCTTCCAAAATTCCCGTTTAACTATCCGAAATCACTCCAAGGCCCCCGGGACCTCAACCAAAAGCGCCAACCCATCCAAAAACCTTTTTCAAACTTGTTCCAATCCTCAAAACACGTCAAATAATGCTAAAACCATTAAATCACATCGAATTCAAGCCTAGTTTTCTTAAAAACTTCCGCAATACGCATTCAATCAAAAACCCGACCAAACAACGTCCGAATGACCTGAAAATTTGTAGACATATCCAAAATCACCTAACGAAGCTACTGCAACTCTCGAAATTCCATTCCGACCCTCGGATCAAAATCCCACCTATCAACCGAAATTCGCCAAAATTCCAACTTCGCCAATTCAAGCCTATTTCTACACCGGACCTCCAAATTCACTTCTGATCGCAATCCTAAGTCACAAATCCACCCCCGAAGCTAACCGAACCCCCAGAATTCACATCTGAGCTTTCTAAGTACTTAGTCAATTTTCGGTTGATTTCTCCAAGGCAAGCTTCCTTCTAAGAGGCTAAGTGCCTCATTTCTAACTAAAACCAATCCAATTCTACCCGATCAACTCAAATACTGATATTGAAACATAAAGCAACATAATATGGGGGAAACGGGATGGTAACTCACGTGATGATGGGCCGGGTCGTCACATCTCCCTAACTAAAACAAACGCTCTTCCTCGAGTGGGTCAAGAAACGTACCCGGAGCCTCAAACAAGTGAGGATATCTGCTCCGCATCTCCGGCTCGGTCTCCCAAGTACCCTCCTCCACGGGTCGACCTCTCCACCGCACCTTCACCGAAGCTATATCCTTCGAACTCAATCTTCGAACCTGATGACCCAAAATAGCTATAGGCTCCACATCATAGGTCAAGTCATCATCCAACTTGTCACGACCCCAATCCCGGTCGTGATGGCACCCAACAACAATTGCTAGGCAAGCCCGACCACTTAACACCCTCAATCTGAGCATGAAACTCAATACCGGTTAATTAACTATTTATAACATATAACAAGGCTTAATGATTCAACTGATAGATAGAGACAATACTGAAAGTCATGATAACACCAATAAAACTCCCAAAAGACCTGGGGTCATGAGTCTAGAGCCTCTAATAACACAGAGTAATAAATCCTCAGTAATACTGATGTTCTAAAATGCGGAAAGATAAAAGGATAGGGGAGGAGCCGGGTCCTGCGGACGTCAGGCAGCTACCTCGACAACTCCTGAAAGCTCTGGAAGCAGCAAAAACCTCGACTAAGCTCCTGGAACACCTGAATCTGCACACATGGTGCAGGGAGTAAAGTGAGTACTTCCAACTCAGTAGTAATAGACATATATAATGGCTGACAGTAAGAAATCCCGAAATATAATAATGTAAAGCTATAACAAATAATTCTACATGTTTAACGATGGAACAACATCGGTAATAATAGGTAAAATAGATAGACATCTATGCATGAATGCAATGCAATGCACATGACCTCTGCGGCTCGCAGCCCGATCCATTTGGGTACCCGCACTCACTGTGGGGGCTCAGACTCCAGAGGGGCTCCTACAGACCAAGAGCAATATCATCGTAATATTCGTTGCGGCATGCAGCCCGATCCACAATCAGTCCAGTTATATGCATGCAAGCCACACGGGCACAGTCAAACTTACCATTTTCAGTTCCAATTATCAGAAATTATAGACTTAGTGTTTAAAACATTAGAAATTTGCTAGTCATTTTGAGACAATATTTAACTCAGGACTGATATCATGAAAACATGCTAAATATCATGGAAACAGTGATAATAATCCCTAAAGGATCCAAATAATCGGCATACAGCCCAAATATACTCATAACAATCCAAGTAGGATGTTTACCAACCAATTTCTAACCAATAACACAGTATGAATAACACTCGATCGGACTAAGCCATAGTCCCCAA
This sequence comes from Nicotiana glauca, assembly GCA_026770625.1. Taxonomy (NCBI): domain Eukaryota; kingdom Viridiplantae; phylum Streptophyta; class Magnoliopsida; order Solanales; family Solanaceae; genus Nicotiana; species Nicotiana glauca. Next base: position 30,724 of record MU734970.1, read on the forward strand.
TCACAAACGACCCCGTACTCACCGTAGAGTACGTGTCTCGCCTCAATAGAGCGTCACAGTGTGATATACCAGGGTTTCAAGCCCTCAGGTCATCATCTACATCTATTACTTACCTCAAACCGGCCACCGGATTAGTCCGCTATACCTTTTCCTCTTGAATCCACCTCCTCGCGCGTCGAATATGGCCAAAACCACAACGAATACGTTAAATAAGCTAATGGAACATAACCCAATTGAAAGAACTCAAAAAATACCCAAAAACACGAAGTTGGCAAAACCTGAGCCCCGGGCCCACTTCTCGAAAAAATACAAAATTCATATCACCGGAATCCTCGTCTAGCCACGAGTCCGCACATATAAAATACACAAGAATCAGAGTCCATTTGGCCCCTCAAATCATCAATTCAAACCCTCTTAAGTTTCAAGCCCTAACCTCCATTTTAACCCTTAATTCCTTGAAATTAAGTGATTAATCCATGTTTTTACACCATAATAACATAATCCGAGTCCAATAATTCTTACCTAATGAAACCCCTTTGAATTCTCTCCAAAATCGCCCAAGAATCGCCTAAGCCGAAGTCCAAAATATTTTTCTTCTCTTTTCCAATTCGTGAACATTATTCACTTTAATTCCAGGTCGCTTTCCGCTTATGCGATCAATTAACCACACCTGCCGCACACGTGACCAAATGACCGCTTATGCGGTTTCACTTAAAATCCCTGGGACTGCTTCTGCGGTCTTAAACCGCACCTGCGGTTGCCGCTTCAGCGATCACCATGACCTCTTATGCGGTCTCCACTATTTCCCCAGGACCGCCTCTGCGATCAAAATCTGCTTTTGCGGACAGATTTCTGCTTCTGTGGAATATACCAGGACCCTCAAGGACCGCTTTTGCGACCCCATAGCCACATTTGCGGAACCGCTCCTGCGGCTCCTTTTCCGCAGATGTGGAAATACCAGAAGCCAGAAGATCAGACATGTCGCATGCTTCCAAAATTCCTGTTTAACCATCCGAAATCACTCCGAGGCCCCCGGGACCTCAACCAAATGCACCAACACATCCTAAAACCTTATTCAAACTTGTTTCAATCCTCAAAACATGTCAAGTAATGCTAAAACCATTAAATCACATCGAATTCAAGCCTAGTTTTCTTAAAAACTTCCGCAATACGCATTCAATCAAAAACCCGACCAAACAACGTCTGAATGACCTGAAAATTTGTAGACATATCCAAAATCACCTAACGAAGCTACTACAACTCTCAGAATTCCATTCCGACCCTCAGATCAAAATCCCACCTATCAACCAGAATTCGCCAAAATTCCAACTTCGCCAATTCAAACCTATTTCTACACCGGACCTCCAAATTCACTTTCGATCGCACTCCTAAGTCACAAATCCACCTCCGAAGCTAACCGAACCCCCAGAAATCACATCCGAGCTTTCTAACTACTTAGTCAATTTTCGATTGATTTCTCCAAGGCAAGCTTCCTTCTAAGAGGCTAAGTGCCTCATTTCCAACTAAAACCAATCCAATTCTACCCGGTCAACTCAAATACTGATATTGAAACATAAAGCAACATAATATGGGGGAAACGGGGTGGTAACTCACGTGACGACGGGCCGGGTCATCACATCTCCCCAACTAAAATAAACGCTCTTCCTCGAGTGGGTCAAGAAACATACCTGGAGCCTCAAACAAGTGAGGATATCTGCTCTGCATCTCCCGCTCGGTCTCTCAAATAGCCTCCTCCACGGGCCGACCTCTCCTCTGCACCTTTACCGAAGCTGTATCCTTCGACCTCAATCTCCGAACCTGATGACCCAAAATAGCTATAGGCTCCATATCATAGGTCAAGGCATCATCCCACTTGTCACGACCCCATTCCCGATCGTGATGGCGCCCAACAACAATTTCTAGGCAAGCCCGACCACTTAACACCCTCAATCCGAGCATGAATCTCAATACCGGTTAATTAACTATTTATAACAAATAACAAGGCTTAATGATTCAACTGATAGATAGAGACAATACTGAAAATCATGATAACACTGATAAAATACCCAAAAGACTTGGGGTCATGAGTCTAGAGCCTCTAATAACATAGAGTAATAAATCCTCAGTAATACTGATGTTCTAAAATGCGGAAAGATAAAAGAGACAGGGGAGGAGCCGGGCCCTGCGGATGTCAGACAGCTACCTCGACAACTCCTGAAAGCTCTAGAAGCAGCAAACAACTCGACTAAGCTCCCGGAACACCTGAATCTGCACACATGGTACAGGGAGTAAAGTGAGTACTTCCAACTCAGTGGTAATAGACATAAATAATGGCTGACAGTAAGAAATCCCGAAATATAACAATGCAAAGCTATAACCAATAATTCTACACGTTTAACGGTGGAACAACATCGGTAATAACTGGTAAAACAGATAGAAATCTATGCATGAATGCAATGCAATGCACATGACCGTTGTGGTACACAGCCCCATCCATTTGGGTACCCGCGCTCACTGTGGGGGTTCAGACTCCGGAGGGCTCCTACAGCCCAAGCGCAATATCATCATAACATTCGATGTGGCGTGCAGCCCGATCCATAATTAGTCCAATTTTATACATGCAAGCCACACGGGCACAATCAAACTTACCATTTCAGTTCCAATTATCAGAAATTATAGACTTAGTGTTTAAAACCTTAAAAATTTGCTAGTCATTTCGAGACAGTGTTTAACTCAGGACTGATATCATGAAAACATGGTAAGTATCATGGAAACAGTGATAATAATCCCTATGGGATTCAAATAATCGACATACAACCCAAATATACTCATAACAATCCAAGTAGGATGTTTACCAACCAATTTCTAACCAATAACACAGTATGAATAACACTCGATCGGACTAAGCCATAGTCCCTAATCGCAAACGACCCCGCACTCGCCGTAGAGTACATGTCTCGCCTCAAAATCAGCCTTGGCAATTTTTCCTGCAAAATCATATCGAGTCTAATAAACCAGAGATCTTACGGACAAACTTATTTCTCCTTACCAAACAGGTTTTATCAAAGAAAGATCCATAACGAAAATATCATGATGACTCAGAATATGGTCCATAATATTACAAAACCTTCCACCCATGGGAATGTAGTGCTAAAAGTGGACATTGCTAAAGCATATGATCGAGTCTCGTGGGAATACCTCTGTAATATTATGAGGTATTTTGGTTTTAATGAAATTTTTTCAAAATTAATTGAGTCCTTAAATAATCATGATTTTACCCCTTTCTCTAAAGATAGTTATGATCCTGTTATATCTCATTTATGTTATGCTGACGACACAATTTTATTTTCTTCTGCTGAACCTGAATCCTTGAAGATCATGATGGAAAAGATGGAGACTTATGAGAAAATCTCAGGACAACTAGTGAACAAAGCCAAATCTGGTTTTTATGTCAACTTCAAAGATGATGATATAAGAATCAACCGAATCAAGAAGATTACTAGATACAATCACTTCCACTTTTCAATTCAATATCTTAGATGTCCTATCTATATAGAAAGGAAAAAAAATTGTTTATTTTAACAACAGGGTGGCTAACATAACCAAAAGACTCCAAGGATGGCAAGGTAAATTTCTAACCTATAGTGGCAAAGCTGTTTTATTAAATCTGTTTTGTAGGCTATTCCACTTCACACTCTATCAGTGTTACATCCTCCTAAGGAAACTTTCTCCCATATTGAAAAGATCATTTCTAACTTCTTTTGGGGTATGGATGGCAACAAAAACAAGAAGCATTTGATTGCTTGGAAAGACATGTACTTTCCAGTCGAGGAAGGGGGAGTTAACTTCATATCTCTTAAAGATACATGTGATGCCTTCTCTGCTAAGATATAGTGGAAATTTAGAACTAAAAAATCCCTTATCAAAGATTTTATCGAAGCTAAATATTGTAAAAGGTTTCAGCCTGTTGCAAGAAGAAAAGCTCAATGCCAATCTCATTCTTGGAGAAGAATGATGGACATCAAAGAAAAGGTGGAACCTTATATCTCATAGAGTCTTGGAAGAGGGAAGATCTCCTTCTGGTGGGATTCATGGACAGAACTTGGGCGCTTGGCTCACCTAGCGATCAACACCAAGACTTCTAAAAGAACTATGGTAAGGGATTTTTATCATCAAAATACTTGGAATCAAAGTAAATTGAGGAGAATCCTTCCCTTGCATGTGGTCAACTATATCAAAGACATCACCTTGAATATTGATAAAGAAGATAGACCCATATGGACCCCTGATCCTTCGAGGGATTTCTCTTGCAAATCTGTATGGCACACTCTGAGATCAAAGAAAGGAACTACTCTAACAGGTATGACTATTTGGCATAAAAAACTTCCTTTTAAAATTTCCTTTTTAATGATGAGAGTGCTAATGGATAAAGTAGAAACTGATGTTGCTATTAAAAGATTTAGGGTGAATATTGCTTCTATATGTAACTGCTTCCCCAATAAACATTCTTAGGAATCTACTAACCATCTGCTCAGTGATAGTCATATTGCCAATCTAGTCTGGTCCTTCTTCTGTAACTCCTATGGTATCATATTGGTCCAAGGCCATGTAAGTGTGATGACCCGGCCCGTTGTCACGTGAGTTACCACCCCGTTTCTCCCATATTATGTTTATCTATGTTTCAATATCAGTATTTGAGGTGATCGGGTAGAATTGGATTGGTTTTAGATGGAAATGAGACACTTAGTCTCTTAAAGGGAAGCCTGTTTTGGAAAAGTCAACCGGAAGTTGACTATTTAATTAGAGGGGTCGGATGTGAATTTCGGTGATTTGGTTAGCTTCGGGGGATGATTTGTGACTTAGGAGTATAATCAAAATTGATTTTGGAGGTTCGGTGTAGAGTTAGGCTTGAATTGGCGAAGTTAGCATTTCGGCATTATCCGGTTGATAGGTGGGATTTTGATCTGAGGGTCAAAATAGAATTCCGAGAGTTGCAGTAGCTCCATTAGGTGATTTTTGATGTGTGTGCAAAATTTCAGTTAAATCGAAGGTGTTTAGTTCGGGTTTTTGATCGAATGTGGGTTTCAGAAGAATTTGATAAACTTAGGCTTTGATTTGGTGAAATTTGATGATTTTGGTGCTAAAGGTAATGTTTTGATGGTCCGAGCAAGTTTGAATAAGGTAATAGATCATATCTGTGCTTTTGGTCGAGGTCCCGGGGGCCTCGGGGTGAATTCGGGTGGCTAAACGAGAGTTTTGAGGTGTGTTGCAGGTCAGATTTTTTGCTGTCATCTGGTATTTCCACTTCTGCAGAAATGGACCGTAGAAGCGGTACCGTATAAGTGGGTATGTGATTGCAAAAGCGATTGTTGGCTGGCTAGGGAAATTCCACAGAAGCGGAAGGTGGCTCGCACCAGCGGGTCTGCAGGAGCGGACATCTAGCCCCAGAAGCGAATATGGTCGATCCGCAGAAGCGGATGTGGGTCTGCAAAAGTGGAAGCTAAGGGTTTAATGAAAAACTGCACAAGCGGCGATTTGGCCACAGAAGCGGTCCCGCATAAGCAGTAGCGGGACCACAGAAGCGAAAAGGACTGTGCACAGAAGGGTTTAAAGGGTTAATTTCATCTGCGAGTTCCATCATTTTTCCTCTATTGTTGAGCGAGCTTGAGAGCTATTGACGGGATATTTAGAGATTTATGACTGGGAATTGATCGGAGGTAAGTTCTATGGCCTAGAAACATCATTATATTGACGAATCTACCTTTAATTCATGGAAACTTGGAGTAAAGATTTGAAGAACTAGGGCTTGGTTTTTGGAATGTAAATTTGGAATTTGAAGGGGTATTTGAACTCCGATTTTGATGAATTTGATATGTATAGACTCGTGGAGAAACGAGGAATCTGGTGATATGAATTTCGTAATTTTCTGAGAAGTGGGCCCGGGGCTCGGATTTTGCCAACTTCGTGATTTTTGTTATTTTTCGAGTCTTTTCGATTGGGTTATGATTCATTAGCCTATTGTGACGTGTTACTTGTGGTTTTGGTCAGATCCTATGCACGAGGAGGCCGATTCGAGGGGTAAAGTCTTGGCGAGCTAGACTATCGGCTGGCTAGAGGTGAGTAATGCTTTTGAATGATGTCCTGAGGGTTTGAAACCCCGAATTTTCATAACTTGGTGATATGTGGAGATGAGACATGCGTTCCATGATGAGCGCGGGGTTATTTACTATTGGGGACTGTGACTTGGTCCAGTCTGGATGATATTTTACCGTGTATTAGCGATGACTTGTTGTTCTCCCTATGATTTGGGCTTATTGCCATACTTGGGGCTTATTGCCGACTGTTTGAACTCTTTATGAACTATCATTACTATTTTCCCTCACTATTTGAAACATTGCTTGAACTCAGTCCATGTGATTTATACTGTTTCTTGAACTCAACCATATTTACTGAAACTTGGAGTTTTAAAATGAAATTTGTGCTATTGTCTGAGCTGAGTATTATTGCTTTACTGTTGCCTGAGAGGTTGTTGACTATTTCTTGACTGATTGAGGTCGAGGGCCTTATGTGAGGGCATGATGAGTGAGGTGAGGAGGCTTTCAGGCCTCATATTGATACTGTTCAGGCTTTCAGGCCTTGTTGATAGTGCTTGGGCTGTAGGAGCCCCTCCGGAGTCTGCACACCCACAGTGAGCACGGGTACCCATCTAGAATTAGACAGTGGTAACAATAACACTGTCATATGTGTTTTGGTCAGGTAACAATGACTGACCAGTGGTAACAATGGCACTGAAACACGCGTTGGGTCAGGTAACAATGACTGACTGGTCAGGTAACAATGGCTGACCATACATGATGCATACGTGTTCTGTCAATTGTTTTCAAAGAGAATTTCTTGCTAAGTTTCACAGGTTCCTACTATTTACTTGATTTTTACTGCTTGAGATAGCATTATCTGTGCCTGTGTAGGATTTAATACTCTCAGTCGTTATTCATTTTTATTACTCACTGGGTCTGAGTACTCACATTACTCCCTGCACCGTATGTGCAGATACAAGTATAGTAGAGTTCGTTCCTGAGCGTTGATTTCCATCTAGACCAGGCGGACCCCGAGAGACGAGGTAGCTGTCAGCGTCCACAGCCCCATTTCTTCCTTATCTTTTCTTGTAGTTCATCTATCTCGGACTATGTTCTTAGATACAGTCTTGTAGTAGTTATTAAACTCTGTAGTAGCTCATGACTTGTGACACCCCAATTGCGAGCTCGATTTGGGTTGGCTTTTCTTGTTATCGCAGTTATGTCCGTATTGCTAGTTGTGATATTCTTTTTTTAAGCTTACTTATGATTTATAACTGTCACTTAATTGACGAGTTAAATGTTCTGTTGGCTGGACACGTCTTCACGAGAGGCGCCCTCACGACCAGGTGGGTTTGGGTCATGACAAGTTGGTATCAGAGCCTAGGTTACTAGGTCTCATGAGTCATGAACAGGTTTAGTAGAGTCTCGCAGATCGGTATGGAGACGTCTGTATTTATCCTCGAGAGGCTGCAGAACCCTTAGGAAAACTTCACATTATTGAAATTCTTGTCGTGCGACTTTGTTGATCCGAGAACTAAACTTCTATGTTCTATTCTCTCACAGATGATGAGAACTCGCACTACAGGACGAGGCGGTCGACCACCAGTACCACCTGCTGAGGGTACTCGAGGTCGTGGACGTGGCCGTGGTTGAGGTAGACCAGCAGGGGCAGCACCTGTTGACCCACCAGTTGCCCCGGCTCAAGAGCAGGCCCCAGCTGCAAACATTCTAGCAGCACCTGTCCAGGCACCGGCGGTGCCCATTGTGATACCGGGTCTCTAGGATACATTGGCCCAGATATTATCAGTTTGCACTGGCCTAGCCCAGGTAGTTTCAGCCACTGCTACAGCAGCTACTTCTCAGGCAGGGGGAGGCAGTCAGACCCTCGTTGCTCGCACACTCGAGCAGGTGATACAGGGTTTACAGACACCAGGAGCGGCTCCAGCTCAGCCAGTTGTACCAGTTCAGGATTTTGTGGTTCCAGCTATGCCAGACGATGAGCAGCGTCGTTTTGAGAGGTTTAGTAGGCTTCAGCCTCCAGTTTTCAGTGGTGCTCAGGTTGAGGATGCCTAGGGATTTCTTGACAAGTGTCAGCGTATGCTTCGGATAGCAGGTATTTTGGAGTCCAACAGAGCAACATTCACCGTATTTCAGTTCACTGGGGCTGCCTTACATGGTGGGAGGCATATGAGCGGTGTAGGCCGGCAGGTGCAGCGCCTTTGTCATGGCAAGAGTTCTCCACTATCTTTTTGGAGAAGTGGGTACCACAGTCTCAGAGGGAGGAGCTACGTTGGCAGTTCGAGTGGCTTCGACAGGGAGACATGACTGTGACCCAGTATGAGGCGAGATTTTATGTGTTACCTGTCATGCCTTGTGGGTGGTCCCGACCGACAGAGAGAGGATCAAGAGGTTTGTAGATGGACTTAACTATCACCTTCATATTCTGATGACTCGAGAGAGAGTTTTGGGTATTTCCTTTGAGGATGAAATTGATATTGATCGTGATATTGAGTTGGCACGCCGTCAGGATAGAGAGGAGAGGGAGGCCAAGAGGCCTCATGGTTTTGGTAGCTTCAGTGGTGCCCCGTCTAGGGGTCAGTTTCAGCATAGCAAAGGTTGTTCATTCAGGTCACCTCAGTCAGCTCGCTCTAAGTATAGTGGGTCGTCTTCCGGCCAAGGTCATTAGGGTTATCAGCAGAGCCAGCCATCCCTTAGCGCCCTTCTAGCTCAGGGTTCGTCACGAGCTTCATCTGTTCAGGGTTCCTCCAGATCAAGTGCGTCATCCAGTCACTCTGATGTGCAGGGTTCCCTTCAGTCCTATTATCTAACATTTGAGAGCTGTTATGAGTGCGGGGAGGTTGGCCACATGTGAAGGCATTGTCCTCGGCACCGTGGTAGTCAGTCTTAGTAAAGGGATCAGCCCTCATCTTCTGCTCCTGTTTCTTCAGCACCCGCCCAGTCAGCTAGGGGTGAAGGCCAGGTAGCCAGGGGCCGCCCTAGGGGTGGAGGCCGGACTGGCGATGGTCAGGCTCAATTCTATGCTCTTCAGGACAGAAGGGACGCTATGGCATCAGATGCTGTTATCACAGGTATTATCTCAGTCTGCCATAGGGATGCCTCTATCTTGTTTGATACTGGATCCACCTATTCCTATGTGTCTTCTTATTTTTATCACCATTTGGGTACGACCCGGGGGTGCCTTACTTTGCCTGTTCATGTATCCACCCCGGTGGGCGATACTATTGTGGTAGACCATGTATATCGGTCGTGTTTAGTGACTATTAGGGGTCTGGAGACCCGAGTTGACTTGTTGCTATTGAGTATGGTAGATTTTGATGTGATTCTGGGTATGGACTGGCTATCTCCATACCACGCTATTCTGGACTGTCATGCCAAGACAGTTACGTTGGCTATTCCTGGTATTTCGAGGATCGAGTGGCGTGGTATGAGTGACTACGTTCCTAGCAGGGTAATTTCTTTTCTAAAGGCCCAGCGGATAGTTGGGAAAGGTTGTCTATCGTATTTGGCTTTTGTGAGAGATGTTGGAGCCGATACTCCTAGTCTTGATTCTGTTCCCGTGGTGAGGGATTTTCCAGATGTGTTCCCAGCAGGCCTACCGGGCATGCCACCGGACAGGGACATTGATTTTGGTATTGATCTAGTGTCGGGCACTCAGCCCATCTCTGTTCCTCCCTATCGTATGGCACCAGCAGAGTTAAAAGAGTTGAAGAAGCAGCTTCAGGAACTCCTAGATAAGGGGTTCATTCATCCTAGTGTGTCATCGTGGGGTGCACAGACCTTATTTGTGAAAAAGAAAGATGGCACAATGAGAATGTGAATTTACTACAGGCAGTTGAACAAGGTGACAGTGAAGAACAAGTACCCATTACCGCGCATTGATGACTTGTTTGACCAGCTCTAGGGAGCAATGGTATTCTCTAAGATTGATCTCCGTTCAGGCTATCACCAGCTGAAGATTAGGGATTTTAACATTATGAAGATGGCTTTCAGGACGAGATATGGGCACTATGAGTTTTTGGTTATGTCTTTTAGGCTGACTAATGCCCCAGCCGCATTCATGCATTTAATGAACAGCGTATTTCGGCCGTATCTGGATTAATTTGTCATCATTTTTATTGATGATATCCTGGTGTACTCACATAGCCAGGAGGAGCATGCTCAGCATTTGAGAGTGGTATTGCAGAGATTGAGGAAGGAGAAGATGTATGCAAAGTTCTCCAAATGTGAGTTTTGGCTTGGTTCTATGGCTTTCCTGGGGCATGTGGTGTCCAGTGATGGTATCCAGGTTGATCCAAAGAAGATAGAGGCGGTGCAGAGTTGACCTAGACCATCCTCAGCCACAAAGATTTGGAGTTTCCTCGGTTTGGCAGGTTATTATCGCCGGTTTGTTCAGGGTTTTTCATCTATTGCCTCGCCCTTGACCCGGTTGACACAGAAGGATGCACCGTTTGTATGGTCGAACGAGTGCAATGAGAGCTTTCAGAAGCTCAAGACAGCTTTGACCACAGCTCTAATGTTAGTTTTGCCATGAGCTTCAGGTTCTTACACCGTGTATTGTGATGCTTAGAGAGTTGGGATTGGATGTGTGTTGATGCAAGAGGGTAGAGTTATTGCATATGCTTCTCGTCAGTTGATGCCTCATGAGAAGAACTACCCCGTACATGATTTGGAGTTGGCTGCTATAGTTCATGCTTTGAAGATTTGGAGGCACTACTTATATGGCGTATCGTGTGAGGTATATACTGATCATCGCAGCCTTCAGCACTTGTTCAAACAGAAGGATCTTAATTTAAGGCAGCGGAGGTGGCTTGAGTTACTCAAGGATTATGATATCACCATTTTGTATCACCCGGGGAAGGCCAATGTAGTGGCTGATGCTTTGAGTCGGAAGACGGTTAGTATGAGTAGCCTGGCGTACATTCCAGTTGGGTAGAGGCCCTTTGCAGTTGATGTCCAGGCTTTGGCCAATCGGATGGTGAGGTTAGAAATTTCAGAGCCTAGTCGGGTGTTGGCCTGCGTTGTTTCTCGGTCTTCCTTTTATGAACGCATCAGAGAGCGCCAGTATGATGATCCACATTTGATTGTCCTTAAGGATAGGGTTCAGCATGATGATGCCAGGGATGTGACTATTGATAGTGATGGCGTGCTGAGGATGCAGGACCGAATTTGCGTGCTCAATGTGGAGGGGCTTCGGGAGTTGATATTTGAGGAGGCCCACAGCTCGCGGTATTCTATTCATCCAGGTGCCCTAAATATGTATAAGGATTTGAGACAGCATTACTGGTTGAGGCGAATGAAGAAGGATATTGTGAGTTATGTAGCCCGGTGTCTCAACTGTCAGCAGGTCAAGTAAGAGCATCAGAGGCCCGGTGGCATACTTCAGCGTATGGATATTCCTAAGTGGAAGTGGGAGAGGATTACTATGGATTTTGTGAGTGGTCTCCCTCGGACAGCGAGGAAGTTCGATTCGATTTGGGTGATTGTGGAACGGTTGTTCAAGTACGCGCACTTCATCCCGGTGTGTACTACCTATTCTTCGGAGCGGTTAGCAGAGATTTTCATCCGGGAGATTGTACGGTTGCATGGGGTCCCAGTTTCCATTATCTCGGATAGAGGTACTCAGTTTACTTCCCAGTTTTGGAGAACTTTTCAGCGAGAGTTGGGCACACAGGTAGAGTTGAGCACAACGTTTCATCCTCAGACGGACGGGCAGTCCAAGCGTACCATTCAGATATTGGAGGACATGTTGTGTGCCTGTGTTATTGATTTTAGAGGTTCTTGGGCTGAGTTCTTGCAGAGTTTGCTTACAGTAACAACTATCAGTCCAGCATTCAGATGGCGCCGTATGAGGCCTTATATGGGAGACGATGTAGATCTCCGGTTGGTTGGTTTGAGCCTGCGAGGCTAGGTTATTGGGGACAGTGTTGGTGAAGGATGCCTTGGATAAGGTGAAGGTGATCCAGGACAGACTTCGTACAGCTCAGTCGTGTAAAAAGAGTTATGCGGACCAGAAGGTTCGAGATGTATCTTACATGGTGGGCGAGAAGGTCTTGTTGAAAGTTTCGCCTATGAAGGGCGACATGTGGTTTGGGAAGAAAGGGAAGCTGAGTCTGAGCTTCATAGGACCTTTTGAGATTCTTAGGAGGATTGGGGAAGTGGCCTATATACTTGCTTTGCCACCCAGCTTGCCGGGGGTTCACCCGGTATTCCATGTATTTATGCTTCGAAAGTATGTTGGGGACCCGTCCCATGTTTTGGACTTCAGCACGGTTCAGTTGGATGATGATTTGACCTATGATGTGGAGCCAGTGGCTATTTTGGGTCGTCGGGTTCGGAGATTGAGATCAAAGGATATAGCTTTGGTGAATGTGCAGTGGAGAGGTTGGCCCGTGGAGGAGGCCACTTGGGAGACCGAGCGGGAGATGCAGAGCAGATATCCTCACTTGTTTGAGGTTCCAGGTATGTTTCTTGTCCCGCTCGAGGACGAGCGTCTGTTTTAGTTGGGGAGGATATGACGACACGGCCCGTCGTCACGTGAGTTACTGCCCCGTTTTCCCCATATTATGTTTCTCTATGTTTCAATATCAGTATTTGAGGTGATCGGGTAGAATTGGATTGGTTAAAGATGGAAATGAGACACTTAGTCTCTTAAAGGAAAGCCTGTTTTGGAAAAGTCAACCGGAAGTTGACTATTTAGTTAGAGGGCTCGGATATGAATTCCGGTGATTTGGTTAGCTTCGGGGGATGATTTGTGACTTAGGAGTGCGATCAGAATTGATTTTGGAGGTTCGGTGTACAGTTAGGCTTGAATTGGCAAAGTTAGCATTTCGGCGTTATCCGGTTAATAGGTGGGATTTTGATCCAAGGATCGGAATGGAATTCTGAGAGTTGCAGTAGCTCCGTTAGGTGATTTGTGATGTGTGTGCAAAATTTCTGTTGAATCGGAGGTATTTAGGTTGGGTTTTTGATCGAATGTAGGTTTCGGAAGAATTTGATAAACTTAGGCTTTGATTTGGTGAAATTTGATGATTTTGCTGCTAACGGTAGTGTTTTGATGGTTCGAACAAGTTTGAATAAGGTAATAGATCATATTTGTGCTTTTGGTCGAAGTCTCGGGGACTCGGGGTGAATTCGGGTGGTTAAACGAGAGTTTTGAGGTGTATTGCAGGTCAGATTTTTTGCTGTCATCTGGTATTTCCGCTTCTGCGGAAATGGACCGCAGAAGCGGTACCACAGAAGCGGGTATGTGATCGCAGAAGCGATCATTGGTTGGCTAGGGAAATTCCGCAGAAGCGGAAGGTGGCTCGACCAGCAGGTCCGCAGGAGCGGACATCTAGCCGCAGAAGCGAATATAGTCGATCAGCAGAAGCGGATGTGGGGCCGCAAAAGTGGAAGATGGGGGTTTAATGAAAAACCTCATAAGTGGCGATTTGGCCGCAGAAGCCGTCCCGCATAAGCGGTAGCGGGACCGCAGAAGCGAAAAGGACTGTGCACAGAAGGGTTTATTTCATCCGCGAGTTCCATCATTTTTCCTCCATTGTTGAGCAAGCTTGAGAGTTATTGACGGGATTTTTAGAAAGTTTTGACTGGGAATCGATCGGAGGTAAGTTATATGGCCTAGAAATATCATTATATTGAAGAATCTACCTTTATTTCATGGAAAATTGGAGTAAAAATTGGAAGAACTAGGGCTTGGTTTTGGAATGTAAATTTGGAATTTGAAGGGGCATTTGCACTCCGATTTTGATGAATTTGATATGTATAGACTCGTGGTGAGACGAGGAATCCGGTGATGTGAATTTTATAATTTTTCTAGAAATTTATATATCATCATATGACCATGCAAATATATCTTTGTATTCATGCAACAGCTTTATCAATTCTTCCCTTAGTGAGGCTTCCAAATGAACGCTTATCTTTGTTTCCTGAACATTTTCCTGATTCCCCAGATTAATGGCTTCTGTCTCATTTAAGTTTG
>MU734975.1:3061-47204 GCA_026770625.1 Nicotiana glauca
TGGAATTAGGAATAACGAAGCCTTGGGTGTAATCTAAAGTGAATTGTGATAATTAAAGCAAGCTAGTGTAACTCTGAAGAGTGCAATAGTAGATTACTGTGATTACTCAGGAGAGATTTACAGTAGGATTAGTGTTCATGATTGATAGAGAGATATTGATAAATTTGTATGAGCATAAACAGAAGGGATTCCATCAATAGGGGAAATCATTACCTTAGTCTTTCTCATTATTGTTTACAACAGATTCAGTTATTTTACAGTTATTTAGTTCTTTGCAAAAGTAGTTGTTAAGAAGCACTAAAAAGGATATTTGAATAGTTGGGAAGCTGATTCGGAAGATTATTGGTTGTGAAGATAGTAGTTGATAGGTTAACTCTCTGAGGATTCGACCCCGTGTGAAATACTTGGGTTATATTTGCTGCGACCGCATTGTCCTTTTTATAAGGCATAGTTGGGCGTGAACATTATGCAAAACTTTATAAATAAATAAAAATAAGAACGAAAGAGAGTAATAATTAGGTAACGGAAACCATTAAAAGAAAGTCTTTCCCCATCTTAATTATTTGATTGCAACCGGCCATATCTGAGAGAAATTATAAAATTATGGTACAGAGACATGCTCCTTGTTTGGAATCATATATATTGCGGGAATAGAAGAATTTTCCGACTATTTGTATGCATAATCATAAGATAATTATTGCTACATGCTTACTATTGATAGATTTTTGTAAGAACCTGTGCGTCCACCAGACTGTATAGAGAAACGGGTTTTCTAGGTGTTTCTTCTGAAAATACTGATGAATCAAATTGTATTGGGATCTGGTCCTATATCAGTTTGGTACAATACTAATTTTGTGTGAATCCACCAAATATAGAGTACCTAGTCCTTTGTTGGGTTCTGCTGTGAATGCTAGTAAAGTTATATGTAAATAAGGCCGAGGATTTTTTCGTGGAAAAATCTCACACAAGGGGATAAAAAAACTACGACCTACATCGGTAGACTTTTAACTTCACTAACTTGCAAACTCTTTGTTACAAGCCACTTTGCAATAACCCTATTACAAAGACTTCAACTAACTCGTGATGCTCTCATCACAAGCCACTCTATAACTATCCTAGTTATAAAGAATTTGACTAACTTGTGGTATTTCCACCACAAGCCACTTTGTCACCCTACGGTTACAAAGATTTGACTAACTTGTGATGTTTCCACCACAAGCCACTTTGTCACACTACGGTTACAAAGACTTTTGCTTATGACTCAACCTAGTTTATGAATTTGGGTTTGTTCTTAAGACAAAGCTTCTGAGAAAGCAAACTAAGAATTACAATGAAGAACACATAACAAAGACTCAACAACCTAAGGACTTAAGATATCTTCAATCTTGGATCAGATCCTTGAGGTTGAAGCAGCTTTGTTCTTGAGAGAGGTTCTTGAGCACTTGAGAGAATTTTTCGTTTTTTGTATTTGCAAGTATTGGAACCTGAATCTTGTGCCTTGCATAAGGTTTATCCTACACAAGACATCCTTAGTTATATCCAATCTCAATGTAAAGTGACTGCTGCATTGTCTGTTGCACTATTGCAGGCAGTCACTTTCTACAATTGCTTTCCAGTTGTAGTTGACTTATATTTCTATCAGAGAACCCTAAGGAACCATGTCCCTGTTGTGTTCCTCTTTGAACGGTTGTGGTCAGTCACTCAGTTGCGTTCCAGCTATATATTTGACTTGTACTTCTGTCAGAGAAGCATCAAGGGATCAGGTTCCTGATCTGGTTCTTGTGCACACTGCCCAGGTTATCTTGAGTTGAGTAGCTTGAATGACGTTTTGTATAAACTCATTGTAGGTACACCTTGATCACATCACTTGAAGTGATGTGAGCACTTTAGTTGGTCAGAGAATGAGTGGGGGCTGGAAACAGTGCACTGCGGCAGAATCTTTGTTTCCAGCTGTATCCAATTGAATATGTACTGCCGTGAGGAACCCACAAGAGTATCAGATCTTTTTCTGGGTTCCTACCCCCTGAAGCTCTAGCAAGTTCACATTTGGTTGAAATCCGTTAGATGTAGTATAATCCAAGTGAGTCAAGTTCCCTATCTGATTCTTGACATTAAGTTTGTTAGATCATAAAAACACAAGGCAATGATATTGAAAACCTATCCATTTCCCCCTTTTTGATGATGACAAACTTAGCATTGAAAATGAGAAGTTAGAGTTTAGATAACCAGATTGAATAACAGGAGACCACTGGTTCCCCCTGATTTTATGCCCTTACTTACACATGTTTCCCCATATGTTTCCCCTGACTTTTTACTATCGTTCTTGGTCTTTTATCTGGTTCCCTGCAGAAAGTTTGTTAGATCATCAAAACATAGATTAAATGAACTTAAGCCCATCAATTTTCCCCTTTTTGATGATGACAAACTTCTAACATTGATGACTATGTGACTTAACTAGATAAAGTACCATCAACTACATATGTTCTCCCTGACTCTATTCTTCCTCCTGACATATGTCTGCATATGTTTACCCAGACTCTATTCTTCCCCTTTTTGGCATCAACAAAAAGACACAGTCAGACAAAAAGGCATAAAGAAGTCCAACAAAGCTATCTCATGTCGCATATGTGTACACAATCATGATAGAAAAGAGAGAAGCAAAAGGGAAAATAGCCATTGTACAAGCAAAAGAAGAGTTATTTTATTGATAAGAAATTTGAATGTTTCAACAGGAGCAGCACGGTGAAATCCAACATGCCATCACAAAAAGAGAAATAACAGCAACAAAATCATCAGAGCAAAAGATAACTGACCATTGAGAGGATCCTAGGGGGAGCTAGAAGAGGGAGGCTGGGAAGAGGAGGCAACAATAGTTTTGAGAGCTAGGTCCATGCGGGTAGTTGCAGACAAATGTTAGTTAAGAAGTTTCTCCCGCAGGTTCTCCACTAGTTTCCTAAGTCCAGAACTTGTCTCATACCTTCCATCTCCTAAATTATCGGGCAAGCGTGCGACCCCACAAGACATTTTTTGAGTTAAATCTCCTACCCAAGACCACTGTCACTTAGAATGGTCTTCATTGAACCAGATCCTCCCACATTTTCCCACTTTTTTTTCTAGATATTTCAATAAATTTCCCATTCCTGCTTGCAACAACCATAATGTCGCCCTCAAGCAAATCTTTCTCAGCCACAACCTTTTGCAGATCTTTCCACTAAGGAACTAGGTTCCTCCACAACAACTTTATCAACCTCAACCACTGGAATATGTTTATCAGCCACAGCTTCCCCCTATCCCATCAACCTCTTCCCCTTTTTTAATACTCTACTTACTCTTTTGCAAGGCAGGCTCAAAAGCCTCTTTCTTCTACAATCACCTGGTTTGTTTTAGCTAAAAGAGAATTAGGTTCTTTAACAGATTCTTCTATAACGGTGCCATAAACCGGAGACTCAAAAAGCACCAAAGTTGTTTCATCCCCTAAGAATGGAGTTTTTCCCCCCTAAGATTCAGGAACAGAGGAGAAGTAGGGTTTGCAACACATGGAAGTGAGACTGGAGATGAGCTGACTAGAGATGAGGAGGAAACCGGTATGGGTACAGTAGTATTAGGGATAGTGAAGAAGTGGGTTTTCGGTGATGGTGTTAAGGGAGGAGCAGATGTGGGAGTGATGTTGATGTTAAGAGAAAAATATGATTATTTGTTGGCCATGGTGAGAGAAGTGGTAGATAGTTCTGAAGGAAAAATTAAAGTGATGTAGAGGGAGACAATGGTTTAGAACTATTGGTCTGAAAAGTTGGATGATGTGGCAGTTGAATTAATTTTTCTATCATTTTTCTTTGAACAAGCAAGCAAAAAGCACATTACTACTAACCTATGGTACAGGAACCAAGTTCCTGACTTATTTTGAAAAATGGTTTTTGCATATCTTCTCCGAAGTTCAACACTGTACCTTTACCTTCCATGATCATCATGCGTGTTTACTTGCAACAGTATAAATGTGAGTTAGGCCTAGTCAGAAAACACTTTAACAAACTTTACCTTAGTGTGACTATCATAGTCATGTCAGCAGAACCAGGTTTTCAAGTAGGTTTAAGTAATCCCAGCGCCATCTTGTTTCTCAAAAGTGTTTCCTACTCAGAGCTTTGGTGAAGATATATGCAATTTAATCTTCTGTGCAAATAAATCTTATACAAATAAGACCCTTTTCCATATAGTTCCTAAGAAAATGATGTCTGACATCAATGTTCTTGGTTTTCATGTGTTAAACCGGGTTCTTTGCCATGTTGAGAGCACTGGTGTTGACACATAGAAGCGGTACACAATTAATGTATACACCAAAATCTTCCAATTGTTGCGTGATCCAAAGTGAATTATCACATCACGAGGCAGCTACAACATATTCTGAAAGATAGTACAGAACTAGGTTCTGTGTGCCCTTAAAATATCTCAGAATTCTCTTAGCAGCCTTCAGATGAGATTCTTAGAATTTGATTAGAACCTTGCACATAATCTTACACCAAATACAATGTTAGTCCTACAAGTAGTAAGGTAGAGTAGAGATCCAATGATTCGCATGCTTCCATGTCAAACCTTTTTAAGAGTTCTTTGATGCATTTCTGCTAATAGATACATGTTCCCTTTATGGACTGCTTCACTTGAAGACCCAGGAAGAGATTCAGTTCATCCATCATAATCATTTCAAACTCACTTCCCATGAGTTTAGCATATTTTTCACATAATGAATATGACGTCATCCACATAAATCTGAACAATGAGCAGGTTCCTTCCTCGTTTCTTCAATGACAATATATTGACAATCTTTCCTCTTGTGAAACCATTTTCCACAAGAAAATTGGATAGTCTCGCGTACCAGGCTCTAGGGGCCTGCTTCAATCCATATAGTGCCTTATCAAATTTGAATACATGTTCAGGATGTACATGACATTCAAAACCTGGAGGTAGCTTGATATAGACTTCTTCCTTGAGAAAACCATTCAGGACGGCACTCTTCACATCCATTTGGAATAGGGTGAATTCCATATGTAAAGCAAAGGCAATATGGATCCTAATAGCTTCCATGCGAGCTACTGGGGCAAAAGTCTCATCATAATCGGTCCTTTCCTCCTGATTGTATCATTGGACAACAAGCCTTGCTTTGTTCCTTATAGTATTTCCATATTCTTCCAGCTCATTCCTGAATACCCACCTGGTCCCTATGATGGTTCTTTCTAAGGGTCTAGGTACTAGGTGCCATACCATGTTTCTTTCTTTCAACAACACCATTTTGCTGTGGAGTCCTTGGTGCTGAGAGGTTGTGAGTGATCCTATTTTCATTACAAAATCATCAAATTTGATGTTGTCAAATTCTATCCCGTGGTCAGATCTGATGCATGCTACCTTCAATTCCATCTTCGCTTGGATCTTCTTGACAAAGCCCACAAATACCTCGAAGGTCTCATCCTTTATTCTAAAAAATGGTGTCCAGGTGAATCTTGAATTTGGCAGAACACGTACCAGGTTCTTCTGAATCAATTTATTCAGAAGTGAGAAGCTTGTGTGCCCCAATCTTCTTTGCCAAAGTTCTGCGTCATCATCACCTGACTTCTAGCATCTCATATCACCGGCTTGTAGAGATTCAAAAGTTAGCAATGTAGATGTTCTTGTGTCTTTTGGCTACTAAGACCACTTCGCCAGTTACCAGATTGGTAACTGTGCACACTTTTGATAAGAACTCTACATTGATCCCTTTATCACAGATTTGGGAAACACTCAGGAGATTGTACTTCAGGCCATCCACATAGTACACATTTAATTGAGTGTCAAAGAGGCTTTCCAACTTTTCCAACACCGAGAATGTACCCCCCCTCCCTTTTCTAAGGATACATTCCCTTCCTACAGGGCTTTCGGTGAGAGAGAGTCCATGGTGCTTCTAATAATGTGCTTTGAGCATACACTGTTCATGGTCCATTGCAGTCCGTTTCCTCCTATTATTCCCTGCACATCTAAATTACGGGTTAGATTTAGGAACCCAAACTAGTTTGGGTCCGTTGTTATGATAAAAGGGATGGATAAGGGCTTTTCTAGTCATGTAGGTAATGTGTGTTTTCTATGAGGGGAACCTGGTCCCTCTTTTGTAGTCAACTTTTCAGTAAACACCTTGTTTCCTTTTTTAACAAATTGATTCCTAGCTTGGCAATTTTCCTTAAAGTGCCCATTGTTCCCACAGTGGGTACACAGCCAGTTATCAGGAACTGTGACGTACTTGCTGTGAGGGTTGTAAGGAGTTTTCTCCTTTTGGAACCCGATTCCCTGCCTGTTTCCATTATTGTTGAAGTACATGGAAGTGACAGCATTTGAGGACTAGGTCCACTTGAGAGATTTCTCAAGATCACTTTTTACTCTCTTCAATTCAGCTTGAAGCTGCTTATTTTTCTCGAGTTCACCACATGTCCTAGTTCTAGCAGCTTGCAACTCATTTTCAAGCCTAATGTGTTCCTCACAGCCTATCTCCTTTCCTTTTCCAGATTTTTCAGGTTTTAACATAGTCCAAGGTTTCACTATTGTTTCCCTTAGGTCTATAATTTCTGCCAAAAGATCATTCTTTTCTTTTCTGAAAAATTTCAATGGTTTTCTTATGGTCAGTAACTATAGCCACTATGTTGACTCTAGTTTGTTTAGATTCTGCTAACTCTAAGGTCAAAGAATCCCTATCCTCCACAAAACTATGAAAAGTATTGATTAATACATTAGCTAAAGACATGAGTTTTCTTGGAGAATAGGATTTCAGATTTTTCTGAACATCCCTGAAATTTACCTCTTTGTTGCCATCATCTAGTTGTGCCATTAACGCAAAGGTTGAGTCATATTCAGCTGATATTTTTTTCTTGGAGTTCTTGGAGAATTCTTGCTTCAAGAGAGGACAATTTTTCATGAAGTGTCCAGCCTTTGCGCACTTGTAACAAAGATCATTGTTCTTTGATCTGTTAGATCTTTCCCTTTCTAGCACTTCTCCATTTCTTCTGACCATCTTCTGAAACCTTTTGATTAAGTAAGCCATGTAACTGTCTTCCTCACTCGAATCATTGTTAGCAGCTTTAAGTACCAGGTACTTTTCCTTCTTTGGTTCTCTCCTTTCAAAGTTGGTAGAGCAACCATGAGGATCATTCCTAGGTGTTATCCTTTTAGAAAGAACCCACTCTGATACCACTTGTTAGAAACTGTGCATCCACCAGACTGTATAGAGAAACAGGTTCTCTATGTGTTTCTTCTGAAAATACTGATGAACCAAACTGTATAGGGATTTGGTCCTATATCAGTTTGGTATAGTGCTAATGTTGTGTGAATCTACCAAATAGTAGAGTACTTGGTCCTTTGTGGGTTCTGCTGTGAATGCTAGTAAAGTTGTATGTAAATAAGTCCGAGGATTTTTACGTGGAAAAATCTCACACAAGGGGATCAAAAAACCACGACCTACACCGGTAGGCTTTTAACTTTACTAACTTGTAAACTCCCTGTTACAAGCCACTTTACAATAATTCTATTGCAAAAACTTCAACTAACTTGTGATGCTCTCATCACAAGCCACTCTATAACCATCCTAGTTATAAAGAATTTGACTAACTTGTGGTATTTTCACTACAAGACACTTTGTCACACTATGGTTACAAAGGCTTTGATTAACTTGTGATATTTCCACCACAGGTCACTTTGTCACACTACGGTTACCACGGCTTTTGCTTATGACTCAACCTAGTCACAACATAAACACAGAAGTTTACGAATTTTGGTTTGTTCCTAAGACAACGCTTCTAAGAAAGCAAACTAGGAATTATAATGAAGAACATATAACAAAGACTCAACAACCTAAGGACTTAAGATATCTTCGATCTTGGATCAGGTCCTTGAGGTTGAAGCAGCTTCATTCTTGAAAGAGGTTCTTGAGCACTTGAGAGAATTTTCGTTTTTTGTGTTTGCAAGTGTTGGAACCAAATCTTGTGCCTTTCATAAGGTTTATACTGCACAAGACATCCTTAGTGATGTCCAATCTCAATGGAAAGTGACTGCTGCATAGTCTGCTGCACTACTGCACTGTCACAGGCAGTCACTTTCTACAATTGCTTTCCAATTGTAGTTAACTTGTACTTCTATCAGAGAACCCTAAGGGACCAGGCCCCTGTTGTGTTCTTCCTTGTACGATTGCGGTCAGTCACTCAATTATGTTCTGGTTGTATAGTTGACTTGTACTTCTGTTAGAGAAGCACCAAGGGATCAGGTTCCTGATCTGGTTCTTGTGCACACTGCCCAGGTTGTCTTGAGTTGAGTTGTTTGAATGATATTTTGTATAAACTCATTGTAGGTACACCTTGATCACATCACTTAAAGTGATGTGAGCACTTTAGTTGGTCAGAGAATGAGTGGGAGTTGGAAACAGTGCACTGCGGTAGAATATTCGTTTCCAGCTGTGTCCAATTATCTTTGTACTGCCGTAAGGAACCCACAAGAGTATCAGGTCCTTTTCTGGGTTCCTACCTCCTGAAGCTGTAGCAAGTTCACATTTGGCTGGAATCCGTTATATGTAGTGTAATCCAAGTGAGTCGGGTTCTCTATCTGATTCTTGATATTAAGTTTGTTAGATCATCAACACACAAGGCAAAGACATTGAAAACCTATCAAACTTTTTGTCTAAACTTACTATTGATATATAGCTTCATCAACTATTGCTCCATAGGTACGTACCCTCCATTTCAGAGCTCCCTCAACCAGCCGGCCCAACGAATATCTAAAAAAAATTGTGTGAAAGAATCAAAAAAATTGTGGGTACAAGTACATGTAGTTAATTAGAAGTAAAAGGACATATTGTGTGAAAAAATGGAAAATCTGATGTGCGAATTTAATATACGTTGCCCCATAAGTCAATTTGTAGCATATAAGCTCTATATATATATATATATATATATATATATATATATATCGACCAAACCTGTCCAAACAGGCTTGGTCACTTTTTTAATGATCGCTTTTGTAAATCAACTAAAGTTGGTCGCCAATTACCAACCAAAATTGGTCGCAAAGGTAAAAGGATCAACTGTGTAATTTGAATTACATACCGACCAACTTTGATCGGTAATATATTTTAATAATTTAATTTTACCGACCAAAGTCGGTCGGTGTATGTAAATTACATTATATTATTAATTATTAAAATTTAAAAGATTAGCGACCAAAGTTTGTCGGTACATTAAAAAAAAAATTAAATTAGCAATCAAAGTTGGTCGGTAAATGTGAAATTTGGGTAATTCTTGTTCATTAATCGACCAACGTTGGTCGGTAATTATTAATTTTTTATTTTTTTAAGATTAAGCGACCAACTTTGGTGCTAATCAGAAGAATTTTTTTTAAATTAAATACCGACCAACTTTGGTCCATTTTCTAGGTTTTAATTTTGGCATAAAATACCTATTTTGATAGCTACACCATCTGCCAGCATACTAAAATTTCTAAACAGGCATTTTATGCCAACAACAACAACAACAACAATACAACAACAACACAATTCAATAAAAATACTATGATCAACAACAACACAATTCTTTTAAATCAATTTTAACAATATGATCAAATAGAAGACATTGTTGCTGAATATCGTGGGATAACTAGCACACAATCACACACAAAGTAAATGGAAAAGAAAAATTAACATAAGAATTTAATGAGGTTCGGCTAAGCCTAATCTTCGGGGCCAAAGCAGAGAGAGAGTTTTCACTATGAATGAGAAGAAAAGCATAGTACAATCTCTGGAATCCCAGCTACAAACCCTATATATAGATCCCAAAAGGTCTCAAACATATAAGATAAAGGTTTCCCAATTTGACAAGGACAATAGCTTTTCAATTCCCAAATCTATTAGGATAATGAGTTTTCCCAAACATGTAGGGATTATGGGTTTCCTAAAAATACAAGAAAATAATTCAAGCCACAAATAGCAAATCTTCCTCTTGGATTGAATTCTCCTCATCAACAGGAACAACGTCTCTCTACCTTGACATCAGCCCTCGCAAAGGCTCCATCCATTGCCGCACACATCAACCAAGTCTAGGAAATGCCTAAACTTGTTAGGAGACTCAATCTCTTTAGCCATAGCACTAATCCGTCGATTTGGTTTTGTAGTCTGAATAGCGTATAAGTAGCTATAGCACTCAAACGCATCAACGGAATCTGAAACTGCCAAATCAAATCCCACTGGATTCGTATATCCAAGACGATTCACATCAACTGCATTTGCAAACCTTTACGGTCGGTTGATCAGTCTCTTCTCTCTGCCTATTGCAATGCTATATGGTTGTCGTTGTGCAAATACATCAACATTGTCATTTTGATTAATATTTTGCACCTCCTCCACTTTCTCTACTTTAGAACTACTTGGTTGAGCTAGTGGAGATTTAATTTCTAGCTCTATGCAGTCACTAACACCACGATTTGTTTCGGCTATTGCCTTTTCCCTCTGACTATCCAGTGAGGCAGATTCATTGAATGTTACATCCCTACTGATAATTAGCCCAAGAGGCTTTCGATCTGTGCACCACAACCAACAACCTTTCACTCCAGTTGCATACCCTAAAATATGCACTTTTTGACCTCGGCTCAAGTTTTTCATCCCTCTCACATGAGCATAAGCAGGACAACCAAATATCCTTAAATTTGAATAATCAGCAGGCGAACCGGGCCATACCTCAAAAGGAGTTTCGAATTCAATAGTTGTGGATGGAGATTCGTTGACCAAATAACAAGTTGTGTTGATTGCTTCAGCCCAAAAATCTTTGCTAACACATGAGTGTGAAAGCATGCTTCGTTCCTTATCACAAAACGTTCTATTCATACGTTTAACATCATTTTTCTGTGGTGTTCTGACACAAGTGCAATGTCTCACTATGTCCTCTCTACAATAGAAATTTTCACACTTAGAATTGTAAAATGCTAACCCATTGTCTGTTCGAAGACGCTTAAATTTTCTTTCTGCCTGCCTCTCAACCATCGTCTTCCATTTAACAAATATTGGAAACACCTCATCTTTTGTTTTCAGAAAATACACCCACACCATCCTTGAGTAATCATCAATCAAAGTCATAAAATACCTGGCACCACTCTTGGAGGGAACTCTGTTTGGACCCCACAAGTCAGAATGTATATAATCTAACTTGTCTCTAGTCTTGTCCTCGGCCTTCTTGTTGACCTTTACCCTTATCTATTTACCAAACACACAATGCTCCCAAAAATTCAAAACTTGATTTTTGTACCTATTCAGCAAATTCTGCTTACTCAACAAAGACTATACATTATCACTCATATGGCCAAGTCGCAAGTGCCACAAATGAGACTTATTCAGATCATTTTTCCCAGAAGCTACAGCAGCTTCCCCTTCAACTACACTGGCTTGAAGATGATACAATTTAAAATGTAGTTTACCTTTCATGAGTACCATGGAGCCTTTGCACACTTTAAGTATTCCATTCTCGGAGTGAAATTTATACGCTTGATCATCCAAAGTCTAAAGAGAAATCAAATTTCTCTTTATCCGAGGAACATGCCAACACTCAATGTTTCTGATAATTTTGTCAAACATTCTCAATTTGATGTTACCAATCCCCTTTAGTGGTAATGGATTATCATCTCCCATATATATAGTCCCACTCATTTATTTATAAGTTACAAAACCATTCTTGTGTGGACACATGTGAAAAGTAGCTCCAAAATCAAGAACCCAAGAATTCTGCCCATGACTAGAACTCACAGCACAGACTTCCCCTACATATTCACTATCATCATAATTATTGCCAATGTCAACAATATTTATCAGATTATCTATTTTCTGATTCCCTCTTTTCTCCTTCAGCTTAGGACAATCTCTCTTGTAGTGACCTTGCTCCCTACATTCATAACAGTGTTGCTTCCTTGCTCTAAACTTTGATCTGGCGGTTGACTTTTTCCTGTTAAAGTCCTTTTGTTGTGTTCTTCCTCTAATCACAAGGCCCTCGCCCTCGATTATGCTATCTGGAAAGCTCTTTTTCAACTCTTTAGATTTTAGTGCATTAGTAACATCTTCCAATAAAATGTTGTCTTTCTCATATAGTAGCGTATCAGCAAAAGTATCATAAGAAGGTGGTAAAGAAAATAACACAATCAAAGCCTGATCCTCACTCTCAATTTTAATATCCACATTCTTCAACTCCATTATAATTGAATTAAACTCATCAATGTGAGTTTTAACAGGTGTACCTTCATTCATACGGAGATTGTATAACCTTTTTTTCAGGTAGAGGCAGTTTGTTAGTTATTTCTTATAATATAGATCTTCCAAATTCTTCCATGCCGTTGCTGCAGAAGTTTCTTCACTAATTTCCCGAAGAACGCTATCTGTAACGCTCATGAAGATCGCAACCAAAGCCCTCTCCTTCAGGTCTGCCTTCTTTGTCTCTTTCATATCTTCAGAAAAATCCTCATCAATTGCCTTCCATAACCCTTGTAACACCAAGGACGATTTCATCCTAATCTTCCATAGACTGAAACTAGAACCCCCGTCAAATTTTTCTACTTCATACTTTATTGAAGATGATGAAGACATCTTAACCCTAGATTTTATGTAGAAACCTGAACCTTGCTATAATACCAATTGTTGCGGAATATTGTGGGTTAACTTGCACACAATCACGCACAAATCAAATAGAAAAGAAAAATCAACACAAGGATTTAACGAGGTTCTGCCAAGCCTAATCCTCGGGGCAGAAAAGAGAGTTTTTTACTATGAATGAGAAGAAAACCATAGTACAATCGCTAGAATCCCCAACTACAACCCTTATATATCGATCACAAAAGTTCTCAAACATATAAGAGAAAGGTTTCTAATTTGACAAGGACAATAGCTTTTCCTTTCCAAAATCTATGAGGATAATGAGTTTTCCAATATAGGGATTATGGGTTTCCTAAAAATATAAGAAAATAATTCAAGCCACAAATAATAAACTGTTTAGCGTGAAAATAGTAATAACAATCAAATTTGATTATGGGATTATAAAAATATGTGATCTATATTTATATCGGTTGTTTAGCAGTTGATGTCATGTGAGAGACTTCGAAACGAGATAAGAGTTAGGAATAAGGTGATAACCAAACCGATAGGCAAACAATCAGGGCTTCGAGCTTGTCGATTTGGGGGCCTCGAGGTTGATTTCGATGCTCAACTGGGAGCTATCGAAGGCAGTCGAAGAATGACTAACAGTTATAATAAAATCGACAAAGGATCTTTATGGCCAATGATAAGCAGTAAATGATGAATAATAATGAAGATAATAAATGGAAGCAATAATATCAATAGAATGTGTTAGATAGCAGAGAGAGTGTCCTTGTGTATTTAGTATGGAGCAACAGATGTCTACAAAATGACTAGGATCCCCTTTATATATGAGGTAAATCACAACATAGTACAAAATACGTTAATTACATAGATATGGAGATGGGACAGCTAAATGATGCCCTGATTTGGGTTCAAAGTAGACCATTAGACTTTGTCATCCCTAGCCGTGTGCCTTGGTAACTCCCCATTTCTACCATAGCTATGGTCAACATTATCCCAATGTCGAGCGTCGATGAGCCTCGAGGGAAGAAACTCGACTGTAGCATTATAGCCTCAAGCCCTATAGATGATCTTTTAAGGTGCCTTAATGACTAGGAATTGGACCCTCCGATTTTACCGTATATAGATAGTCCCTGCGTTTCTTGTAGTAGAATGATAAGAAACGATTTTGACATCCAACTTCCCATGATGATATCACACTCATGACGTAAGCCTTCGAGATAATCGGGGATCCCATGGACTTGTCTTTTCAGCGTCATTCAATGCGCTGCCGATTACCATTATTCAAAGTGGCAATACCACTGTCGATTCAGTTTTAAATAACGCATTAATTGCATTTGCCGATCCGTCTTTCAAAGGCATTGATAGAGTTGTCGCTCATACTATCACCCTTATAAATGGGGGCCTTCTATAACCATCTTTTTATCCAAGTGCTTATTAATATCTTTCCATCTCTTTCTTCTTACCATCCTCCTCCATTACTACCTACCATGTTTGGGGTTCACGACCTTAAGGTTACATGGCGGCGTTCTCATCAGCCATGTCATGGCCTTTTGCTTGGGCTTTCCCTTGCCGAGCTAGATTATACTGTCTTATCGCTTTTGTTATTGTTGTTGTTATGGTTGTTACTATTGTTATTGTTGGCTCGAGATGATCAGACAGGGGGTCCGACTTCTTCCTGCTTAGGAGGACGTTTGGACTCTACACCGCTGCTCAGGAGAGCGTTCGGGCTATACACCGCTGCTCACTCTCCTACCCTGTCCTGGTATGGCACTTCTTCCCCTTAGATTTCCAAGGGATGAAATGGCACAGCCAGCATCTTAATTTTCATGGCACAACGTCCCAGAAGGAGGACTAGAAGAAGCCGTGCAACTAAGGTTGGTGCTCGCCGAGTCCTCTATTTCTGGCTTCGGCGGGCTATGTCTCTTTTTTCTTCTTCTTCTGTATCACTTTCCTCTTCTTCGTCTTTGCGCTCGGAGATATTATTTTGGAGTACTGAGATGAGACCCCAGAGGAGGTGGCGATCGAAGATATTTTTGCCGAGAATGCATGCCCGAGGAGATGATGCTCGAAGAAGCTGCCGCTGGGGATGACCCTCGAGTTAGGCTCTTGTCTTTTACTATATGTGTACTACTTTTCTTCTTTGTTTCTGTGTAAGGACCCCTCGTGGGCTTTTGTAATCAAATGTTTATGAATACAAAGATGTTTGCCCAGTTTTGTCTTTGATATTTGCCATGTTTCCTTTTATTTGTGCTTATGGAGACTCTGAATACATGACTCTACCGGTTGGTGCCGATATCGAGCCCAGGTGTAAGTATATTTTTCTAACCTTTGACTTACTAACATGGTTCCTTGCAGAACCCTTTGTCGTTCCCTGGACCAAGCCCGTGTTGGACTGATTAGACTCGGGTCGTCGGGACCCTGACTTTGAGTTGAATGAGAGTAGGGCTTCAAACCTTCAGATTGAGACTTAGTCTTTAGGCCCTGCAATAATCTTTGAGGGGGAATTCGCTCAGGAGCTCGAGATTTTTAGACTTTCGAGAATAGTCCCCGAGTGGGGGTTTGCTCAGACTCGGGCCATCTGGAAGCTTATTTTGAACTTATTGTAAAAAGCCTTAAGGAATTGTAGATAGGTACTGGATGAGGGTTTCCCCAATTCAGATGGTACCCCGAGGCCAAGCCCATATGGGTGGAGTTTAAGTGTTTATTTCCTTTTTGAGAGGAGCCTTTGAGATTGGCTACTATCCTGAGTTTTGTATTGATGCCAATAGCTTCTTGGAGCCTAACTTCTTTTTTATGGAGGTCCTCGAGGTCAGATACCACCTCGGAACGTGCAACGATGTCGTTGGCTTCTTGGAGCCTAACTTCTTTTTTATGGAGGTCCTCAAGGTCGGGTACCACCTCGGGACTTGTGACAATGTCGTTGGCTTCTTGGAGCCTAACTATTTTTTTATGGAGGTCCTCACCACCCCAGGACTTGTGACGATTCCATTGGCTTCTTGGAGCCTAACTTCTTTTTGATGGAGGTCCTCGAGGTCGGGTACCACCTCGTGACTTGCGACGATGTCGTTGGATTCTTGGAGCCTAACTTCTTTATGAAGTTCCTCGAGGTCGAATACTACCCTGGGACTTGCGACGATGCCGTTGGCTTCTTGGAGCCTAACTTTTTTTTTTATGAAGGTCCTCGAGGTCGAGTACCACCTCAGGATCTGTAGCGGTACGGGGATCTTCGGCCCCGAATCATCACGTGGCATCGCCTAATGCATGATATGGCTGCAAAGCTATCGAGGCAATCCCGCCGGCGTAGCTTCCCGAAGTGATATCGGTCAGTGTTTTTTATCGGCCTCTGAGGCAGGAGGGTCATCGTCGTTTAGTCCATATATTGGGTTATTTCTACTTTTTTGGAGATCCCATCATTCTAAGTAGCTATCCTTCTTTTCCTGCGTTAAGCCTTTCATTCATTTCAGTACCAACATACTTGAACCAATTCCTGCTTTAGTTCTCTGATTTTACTATCACCATGACTATTACATCGAGATCTGTCCGGCAGAGAGGAGAAAGCTTCGCCTCCAGTATGCGGGACCAACGAGAGAATACCTTGAAGATTATTTCTTTGATAGGAGAAGAACACCTTAGGTTAGTGAGAAGAGACTACGGATGGGGGGAAGGTAGCGTTATAGGTACCTTCCCCGGATGAGGGCATCATGGATCGTGCCGATGAATTTTTGAATGTGTACGCGTATCCTTTCACATTGGGCCCCTTTGATAGTGTTGTGATCGATTTCTATCTAAAGTATCGGGTTACCCTGGCACAGATTCATCCGTAATTTTGGCGGATAGTACTGATGATGAGGTTCTTCGCGGAGAAGGCGAGGCTTGAGTTCTCGCTCACCCACCTTGTCAGGCTGTACCGGGCTTTCCACCATCGAGGCATGTTAAATCTATGATGTCGGTCGGCCACTCCTTTCATTGTTGATGATAAAGAAGAAGGATACCGGAAGTGGATGGGTCGATGCGTCCAAGTTCGGACTGTTGACATTATCCCTGTGGAGTTTATGCCATTCCTTGAGGAATGGAATTATACACGTAAGTGGTACGCTTCATGCCTTATTGGTTTGTTTATGGCAAAGGCTGGCCTCATAAACGTGCCTCCCTTTCCCTTTTTTGCATGATTTCATGAACATCGGGCGACGTTCCTAATCTGCCTGATTGGATCCGGAAATTGGTGAGCCACTCGACCCGCAATGAGCGTAAGTGGCGATTTTTGCCTGGGGGCAGATGGGGAGCGAAGCATCATGGTACATGTTGCGCGATTTTTCCTTTTCCCTTTTTTCATTTGGAATGGCGTTTTCCATATCTGTGTATTAATCTTGTTGCCGTAGGCATCGGAGAGCCTTCTGAGGTGGGGTCGTGTCCCTTTGGAGAAGGAGAAGGTTTGCTAGCTTCTAAGCTTAAAAACGATAGCAATAAGCAAGGGATACCTTTGCATGGCGGCGGTGCTCAAAGCGAGGCAAACCTGGACCGGGGGCCCGGAGTGGAAGTATCGACTGAGCCAACTGCACTCGTGGTTTCTGACTTTGGAAAGGCAGTTTCTCCTCAGATGCCGTCCCCTTTTTCTGTTGGAGGTATTTTGAGGGGTGCCCGAAACCCTGGGTCATATGTGTCGAGCAATCGTGCCTCAGCCGGGGCCAAATTCTTTAGAGCAAGGGATCCAAGCACCCGAATATGTGCTCGACCTTTGAGTAAGCACAGCGGCTTCATTATGCAGTGAGTTTTGGCACAGGTGTTTCGAGTTTCATGCCCTCCCTTCCTTATCGTGTTTTCCTTTGCAGGCTTTTGATAAGCGTAAGCCCGAGCTGCTTCACCGTAAGGACAGGCTTCGGAAAGCTTTGGATGAGGAGAAATTGCTTAGGCACCTTTGCATAGAAAGGGAAAACGAGCTAGCATACCTACAGTATGAGGTGAGTCGTAGCTCGAATTATGAGAACTCTTTGAAGGGGCAGGTAGACTTTTATTTTGATCAAGAGTGTGTTCTTTCTTCTAGCTCTTGAGGCTAATGTTTTGTTTATTTCAGTTGCAGTAGAAAATGAAAGACCTGGAGCTCTCCGGAAGGAAGTTGGTCGAGCTAAGCGTGAGTATAATGAGTTAAAGGCCCAGGCGAACGCTCAAGCTTTAGAGGAGAAGGGTGCTCTGGACAAGGTTTCTGCCCTGAGGTTCAACTTCACTTAGCTCGTGATCATAGCTCGGCTCAACAGATATGATTGCGAAACTTGAGTCTGAGATTTGGAAGATAAAGTCTGAGGTTGTGGACACCCAGGATGAAGCCGCAATGAGCTGAACTGAAGTCGCACAAAAAGTGGCTATCTATTTGAAGGACACTGTCGATGCCTAAGCTGAGCTGAGAAAGGCCCTCGACCGTGAAGACAGGATCAAGGAATATGCTCGCTGTAAGTCTCGGAGGAAATTTCTCGAGGAGATCCGTGCTCGGGGGTTTTTTCTCTTGGAAAAGTTGGCAATAGCGATCCGGGCGAGCGTGATGCTCGGTTACTTCTGTCCAGCATCAAAGATAGCGAAGATGAGGCCGATGGGCCATATACCCCTTGGAGGGATGTAAATTTTGCTCTTGATTCAGTGTAAAATGCATTTTGTAGATGGAGCTTGTGTTTTTCCGTATGTATGTATAAAGAAGAAACTTCGCGGTTTTGTTTTTCCTGCATTTCTTTCCGCCTTGATTTTAGTTAGGTAAACTGATCTTTGACCTGAGAGGAATTCTTAGATTCGTGGTATGGCGTTGGGGCTCATTAGGCTGGTCTGTGGGCTCCTATACGCTTGGTTGATGCGACCTTTTGGTATAAGCTGGCGATAAAGGCTCTGACGTTTTTGCTCTTGGGCAAATTTAGTTAATTGTTTTGGGTTTAGTCTCCGAGTTGAGTTTCGACTCGAGCTCATTCGACCCTAAAGTTTTGAATTCAAAGCTGGCCCTTAGGCTCTTATATGTACAACCATTTACGTGGGCTGGCGACAATGGCTCTTACACTTTTGCTCTTAGGCATTCTAGTAAACTGGTTTGGGTTCACTCTCCGAATCGGGCTACGATCCGAGCTCATTCGACCCTCAAGTTTTTGATTTGAGTGGGCTGGAGACAATGGCTCTTATGCCCTGGGTCGAAACGACCTTTTATGTGGGCTGGAGACAATGGCTCTTACGCTTTGTGTCGAAGCGACCTTTTATAGGATTTGATTTTCCCTCGTTAAGGACTTTTTTGAAATAATTTTTCCCTAAATCTTTGATGGTTTGATAAAAACCTCGATTACAAGTCGTTATGTGGCGATGATCGAGCACCTCAGGATATTTGTCTCGGAAGCTGAGTATCTCGAAGCCTGTGAGTTGGAGCTGACATGGTCGAAGCTCTTTTTGCCTATGTCGAGGGTAGCCTATTTAACTGGTTCTCTTCAAAGTAGATTTGAAGTAATTGAAGGCCTGTGATTTTGTAGCAACAGTCAGGCATCCACGAGTCGCGTTAGTTTGGTTGGTACAGCCCTATGATCGTAGTCATTTATGCTTGCCCAGAACCATTTTTGATCCCGAGTGAAGTTGCTTAGGCGTCTATATCGAGGTATGCCTTTTATGGGTCTTAAAAGTTCGATATATAGCCTAAATTTTGAGATCGGGTTTATGCCTTTTGCAAGGTCTTACAAAATTTTCATGTCTTTGAGGTCTTACAGTTTTTTAGATACTTGGTACAAGTATGGTTTATGCTTTCCTTGAGGTTTTACAGATATTATTGTTACCTTATGTAGGTCTTACAAGACCGAGCTCGCCTGCTTGGGGTATTATGGTCTCGAGATTTTAATAAATGGTTATTGGCGATAGTCCCCGAGTTATCGACGGTATCCTAACTCGGGAGTCGTTACTCGTAAATTCAGTATTGCCTTATTAAGGACTTAAAATTTCAGAGATTCTGACAAGGAGGTCATGCATTTTTTAGGTTTTGACGCTAGTCACCGAGTGTTCGGGACTCTTTTGGCTTTGGAGATGTTTCGTGATTTTGCCTCGTTAAAGGCTTATGCATTTGGAGTTCCGATTTGGGGATCGCTCAGGTGTTGAATTATTGACGCCAGTTCCTGAGTACTCGGGGCATTTTTGTTAGAGGAGTCATTTTACGGAAAATGTTGAGTTTCTTTTGGAACGTGAGATGCTTTGATAAAAGATATTCTTCGATTACTTGGTACAAGTATACGTGTTTTTGCCATCGGGGGCATGGTTCATTCGACAGTTTAGCCTGGTACATCATTTTCCTATTGCGACCCCATTCAGTGTTCTTTGGCTTTTCCGAGTGGATGGCCTTCCGGAGGGGAATGCCCACCAGTATTCAGGGTTGGTTGAAAAAGAAGCCTTAAATACTTGTTGAGTCTTCCTTAGTTAGCATGCGGGTGTTGCCTCGTTAAAAACCTTGCCGGTAAAACCCTTTTTGGGATAAAAAAACCCAGTCGAAGGAAAAGAGTGCAACGGATGCTTTAAAACCCTAAGGTCTTCGTGCTTGGTTTTAGCATTTCGACTGCCTCGGTCGGATGCCTACATAAAGGTCAGAATGGAGTACTAAAATATAAAGGGAGATGGCCATACCTCAGCGCGGAATGTGCTGCCGATGTTTTGAGGTATGATATGTTCTAATCGCTTGTGATGAGGATGAGGTATGGTCCTCTGATTTGTTTAATCAGGCTTAACCGAAGATGTAGTTTGATTATACTTTGGCTCCTTTGAAGGTGAAGGTGCTGGTTTCGGGGACACGTCATGTACCGCGAACATTTCCCTCGCCACATGCTGCTGCCCGTAGACAGTTTTAATCCCATCCTTTGTCGGGAATTTCATCATTTGATGGAATGTGGACGGTACTGCTCTCATGCAGTGTATCCATGGCCTTCTGAGCAAGGCGTTGTATCTCATGTATCCCTCGTTGACATGGAATTTTGCATTTTGAGGTGTGTCAACCACGTTGACTAGGAGGGTGATTTCCCCTTTCGATGTTTCGCTTGCCATGTTGAATTCGTTGAGGACTCGAGAGGCGGGTACGATTTGGTCGAGCAGTCTGAGATGCTCCACCACCCTTGACCTGATAATGTTTGTCGAGCTACCTGGATCCACAAGCACACATTTGATTTTAAATGTATTTACAAGGAAAGAGATTACCAGTGCGTCGTTATGAGGCTGAGACAAGGTCTCGATGTCCTCGTCGCTAAATGTAAGGGCATCCTCGGCTACGTAACCTCGGGTTCGCTTTTCTCTAGTGATTGATACTTTTGTCCTTCTCATCATGGGGTTCCTGTGGTTCATCGACGCCTCCCAAGATCATGTGGATGACATGTTGCGGCTCATTCATTTCGTTCTTCTTGGCCGCCTCTCTTTCCGGGAACTGAATTTTGGCCCGATTGCTTAGGAATTCTCGGAGAAGACCTTTATTGAGTAACCTGGCTACTTCTTCTCGAAGCTGGTGGCAATCCTCGGTCCTGTGGCCATGCATGTTGTGAAATTCACACATTAAGCTATGATTCCTTTGATAAGGATCTGATTGCACAGGCCTGGGCCACTTGGCATCTCTGATTTTGCTCATGGAAAAAATGATGTCTGATACATCAACGTTGAAGTTATATTCTGACAAATGAGGTGCCTCCATTGGCCCTGTATGCCTATCAAATCCAGCTCTGCTGATGAATCCCTGAGGATTCTGTCCCATGTCCATCCTTCGATCGTTGCGGGGTATGTTGTGCCTCGGAGCATTTCTCCTATCTTTGGTGTACGGCTGGTACCATTCTTTGTTTGGTTTTGGCTCCTTTGCAAAAGCCTGCTTGGGTATACCGAACCCGAGGGGGCCCCTATCTGGTCGTCCTCGACCCTGATTTTCGACTAGTATCGGATATGAACATCCGACCAAGTCACAGCGGGGTACTCGACTAGGTTCTGCTTTAGCTGTTTCGAAGCCACCGAACTACGTTCATTCAGAACTTGAGTTAAGTCTTGTACTGCCCAGTCAGAGACTGGTGGTAGTTCCATTCGTTCCATCTAAAAGCGAGATACAAACTTTCGCAGCAACTCATTATCCCTCTGCTTAATCTTGAAGACATCGGATTTTCTTGTTGCTACTTTGATGGCACACATGTGCCCTAATGAAAGAATCCGCCAACATGGCAAATGAATCTATCGAGTTTGGGTCCAGGTTGTGATACCATATCATTGCCCCTTTAGAGAGCATTTTCCTGAAATTTTTCAGCAGGACCGACTCGATCTCGTCGTCCCTTAGGTCGTTGCCTTTACTGCACAAGTATAGGTAGTGACGTGCTCGTTAGGTTCTGACGTTGCGTTATACTTTGGAAGTTCGGGCATTCTGAACTTCTTTGGAATGGGATCCGGAGCCGCCTCCTGTGGGAACGAATTTTGCACGAACTTCTTTGAATCTAAACCTTTCAGGATCGGGGGTGCTCCTGGAATCTGATCAACCCTGGAATTATAGGTCTCGACCTTTTTGTCCTTAACCTCTATCTTTTTCTCACCCGATTCAATCCTCCTTGTAAGGTCCTCGAGCATCTTTACGATGGCGGGGTTAGTTGCCAACATGTTGTTGCTCGACCTCTATGGTACCTGCTCGGCTGGAAGAGCCGTCTCCGGTGCAATAGTGCTGGGAGTTTTCTGGTGCTTTGCAGCTGAGCAATAGCCAACTGTTATGCCTGAAACATTTCGAAAATAATGTGAAGGCTAACCTCCCATTCTTCCCTAGTAGGGGTTTTTTTATCTTCTTGTTGGTCTCCTTGGTGCACACTCCTGTTGGTGTGGGAGCTTACAACGACTTGTTGGCATCACGCGAGACTTCATCCACTGGAATTGGTCCTGGCGCGTTCTCAAGGCTTCACGGTGGCACACCAACACCTGGAACAGCCACACCATTCTCTTTGTGGTTCTCAAGATTGTTGTTTACTGAATCAGACATTTCGACCTGAAATCAAAGATCTTTTGACAAGAAAAAGCTTGAAAGATAACTTGCGCTGTGTAATGAAACTAGCAAGAAAATAATCACTATTATTTTAGCCCCACAGTGGGTGCCAAACTGTTTATCATGAAAATGGTAATGACAATTAAATTTGATTATGGGACTCTAAAAATACGTGATCTATTTTTATGTCGATTGTTTAGCAGTTGATGCTATGTAGACTTAGTAACGAGATAAGAGTTAGGAATAAGGAGATAACCAAACCGTTAGGCTAACAATCGGGGCCTTGAGGTCGATTTCGATGCTCAGCTGGGAGCTATTGAAGGCAATTGAGGAATGACTAACTGTTATAATAAAATCAACGAAGGCTCTTCATGGCCAATGATAAGCAATAAATGATGAACAATAATGAAGATAATAAACGGAAGCAATAATACAAGAGAATGCGTTAGAGGGCAGAGAGAATGTTCTTGTGTATTTAGTATGGAGTAACAGATGTCTACAAAATGACTAGGATCTCCTTTATATACGAGGGAAATTCCAACATAGTATAAAATATATTAATTACATAGATATGGAGATGGGACAGCTAAATGACGCCCTGATTTGGGTTCAGAATAGCCCACTAGACTTTGTTAGCCCTAGCTGTGTGCCTTGGGAACTCCCCGTTTCTACCATAGCCGTGTCAACATTGTCCCAAGGTCGAGCGTCGATGAGCCCCGAGGAAGGAAACTCGATTGTAGCCTTGTAGCCTTGTAGCCTCGAGCCCTCGAGATGATCTTCTGAAGTGCTTTGATGATGAGGAATTAGACCCTCCGATTTCGCCGTATACACAAACATTGATTTGAAACTCTGAATATTGGTTGATAGGCAAATTGAATTTATGTCAAAATATTTGACGTGTTAAACAAGTAAGACTAATTTAACATTTTTTCCAACTCATACAGCTTATATACTACTCTATAATTAGTGGAGTGTTTATCAAATGAAATGTTTAAGGGAGAAACAAATGGCAATTTAAACAAAATAGTGCTCTTATACTAAAAGTTATTGAATGTCTTTTCAACAGATACGCAAAAACTTTTTAAAGAAAAAAAGAACGAAAATAATTAAGCAACGGAAACCATTAAAAGAAAGTCTTTCCCCTTCTTAGTTATTTGATTGCAACAGGCCATATCTGAAAGAAATTATAAAATTATAGTACTGAGACATGCCCCATGTTTGGAATCATATATATTGCGGGAAATAGAAGAATTTTCCTATTATTCATATGCATAATCATAAGATAATTATTGCTACATGCTTACTATTGATAGATTTTTTTGTCTAAACTTACTATTGATATATAGCTTCATCATCAATTATTGCTCCAAAGACCAAAATGTACGTACCCTCCATTTCAGAGCTCCCACAACCGGCCCCCAACCAACGAATATTTTGAAGAGAAAAAAAAAAAAAAAGTGTGAAAGAATTAAAAAATTGTAGGTACTCGTATCTTACTAAAAGTTATCTAGCCATAACAAACATAAGTAGTGTACAACAGTATATATATATATATATATATATATATATATATATAAGGATTAAGGAAAGACCTAATTAGTATAGGCCAATCTAGAATTTTAATCAAATGATACATATTATCATTGTAGACGCTCTCTTTAATTTGGAAGTAGATGCGGATTTTAGTATATAAAGTAACTTTTTTCCCCTAAGATTATTTAACTATATTTATAGTTCAAATTTAAGAAAATGGATGCAGTCCCATATATGCTCTCAACAGTTAGGAGTGTTACATTTGTGCATATTGATGAGGATTGAACCCTAATGTCTAGATTGTAATGTTCTACCGAGGAGATACTACTAAATCTTATATTTGACATAAAATTTTAAAGGAGGAAATTAAACTACACTAGAATGTATTATATCAAGAAAATATTACTCATTTTGATAAATAGAGATGTTACTGCAAATTTGAGAAACCAAGATAGATTTGACCGGAAAAATAATCATATATTATATATAGTCTAGCTCCTTTTTTAGCCATATTTCTTACGGTCACGACCCAATTTCTCCTCAAGTCGTAATGGCGCCCAACACCACTGTCAGGCAAGCAAACGCGGAAATATTAATAAGTTCTAATTTTACTTTTTACAGAACAATTACCACAATCTCTAAGTTTGAATTTAAAACATGCGATAATTAACATTGTACCATAATAGTTATACAATCCCAACAAAAAAAAATAGTCTGCTAATGTGTGTGTCAAGACCTGGTGTCACAAGTATATGGGCATTTAGTAGAATATACAAAAGAATAAATCTATCCTACTATCTAAAATAGATAGACAGCCAAAAGTAAAAAAAGACTCCATCAGCTGCTGAACGGCGTAGGAAGGGAGCAGCTCACCGTAGAATCTCGGGTCGGATCAAGAGTATGCACAAGTATGGTAACCAGATGTACCTGCCTCAGATCTTGTACAATTAAGTACAGAAGTGTAGTATGAATACATAAACCATATGTACCTAGTAAGTATCTTGTCTAATCTCGAAGAAGTAGATACAAGAGGTCGACACTTACTAGGGTCAAATAATACGAGAAAGTGTTATACTAAGAATGGATAGCACAAATAATTAATAATTTATAGCAAGAAATAACAGGTCCTTTCCTAGCTAATATCATAGTTAGCCATTTACATTTCATGGCATATAACAAAGTTCAGTCCACAGCAAGATATACCGAGCAAGAAGCATACGCAAGTAGTGTCGAGGTCGTACGGCCCGATCTAACATAAAAGTAAAATGTACACTACCGGAGGGTCGAACGGTGCGAACAATAGATGCATCTATTATCCCGTTTGCGAATCATACATGTGACGCTGTCCAATGTAATTAAGCACAACAAACAGGCAGACAAGAATATATCAGGGGAGCAATTACTCACAGAAATGTCAACTCCTCTTTAAAAGATCAAGAAAGTGACGTTTCTCGTATTAATTTCATTTACCACATTCAACATGGTTTAAGCAATCCAAATTAACCATAGAGTCACAAGAATATCACATAAAGCATGTTTTTGGGTCCTAGAGACTTAGCATAATAGTGGCTATGCACGGACTCTCGTCACCTAGTGCGTATGTAGCCCCCGTATTTAGTGATAAATTATTCAATTATTACACCTATGGGGACAATTCTCTCTTACAAGATTAGATAGGAGACTCGTCTTGATCCAAAGCGTACTTCCAATATCAAGAACGAGCTTAAACCCTCAATTTGGAGCCGAACGATCCAAAACGAGGTAGGAACTAGTTAATACAAGCTCAAGAGTTCGCTTTTTAATTACTAAAGTAATTTTCCAACCTTAAACACAAGTTTCCTAAAATACGACCCCAGGCCCACATGTCCGGATTCCGAAACTTTTCGAAGAAAGTTGTTCTTTATAATCTAAGGATCAATAATATATGATTTCTACTTCATTCCATAACAAATTTCGTGGTTAAATCTAACTTTTATCAAAACCCTAGGTTTTGCTCTTATACCATATTTTTTCCTTAATCCTTGTGTGTTAATCTACCCGAGGTTCAAGTATTAAACTAGAAATAAATAGGATGAACTTACCTCAAGATGCTAGGTGAAAGACCTCTCTCAAGAGCTCCAAAATCTCCCAATGAATGAGTGAAAATAAGCAAAAATAGCCTAGAGCCTGTAATAAATGAAGCTCACTGCTTCAATAATTTCTCCATCTGCGGTCCTGGGCCGCACCTGCGCCCACCGCATCCGCGTAAAGGTGTCCGCTTCTACGGAATTTCAATTGGGCCACTGGGCCGCATCTGCTAGTGACAAGCCGCTTTTGCGGCTCCGCTTCTGCGAAAAATTAGCCGTTTCTGCGGCTTTGGGCTTGGCCTGGCTTGGCCGCATCTACGAGAGGACAACCGACTCTGCGGTCTCGCACCTGCGGCTGACCAATCGCAGGTGCGGTTATGACAGAAAACTGGAGCTTCTGCTCCTTCCCAAATTTTCCAACTTCACTCGGGCCTTGCCCGATTCACGCTTGGGGCCCCCAGGCCCCGCCCGAACATACCGACAAGTTTAAAATCATAAAACGGACTCGCTCAAACCCTCGGAATGCCCGAAACAATACTAAATCTAAGAATCACCCCCTAAAATCAATTGAATCAAACTTATGAACTTCAAGTTCTTCAAATTACTTCCAATGTGACGAAACATACTCATACTACTCGGATTGACACCAAATTTTGCGGGCAAGTCTTAAATGTTATATTTCAGTTTAACGATTTCTAACAAAAATTCATTACTTGGGTTAGGGACCTCGGAATTCAATTCCGGGCATACACCCAGATCCCATATTTTCCTACGGGCCCTCCATGACCGTTAAAATACGAGTCCGGGTCGTTTACTAAAACTGTTGACCAAAGTCAAACTAAAAATCTTAGGGAATCAAGTGTGCCTATTTCAACCCAAACTCTTCCTGATCCCGAATCAACCATCCCCGCAGGTCGTAAATTAGTTAAAACAAGCACGGGAAGTCTTATTTAGGGGGGCGAGGTTCTAAAAAGCAAAACGACCAATCGGGTCGTTACATTTACGGAAACTTAACTAGCCATGCTACCATACAAGTAACTACGTATATAGGGAAGAACCTAATTCTGTCGAGGTACACTCAAGATTTTAAATCAATTGACTCGAAATATAGTCACACCACTTTTTGGCAGTTGATGCGATATTACTCAGTATTACTAATTCTTTATTTATAAAATTAATCAACTGCGTGTACAGTTCATAAACAACAGATGAACAAATCTCCATTATAGCGGACACACATTAGCTATTCAGCGTGTAGTAATTAAATTTGAGTAATCAAAATGGATTTAAGCAAGACAATAATCATATATCATAGTCTTTACCTAACAATATTTTTAGCAAAGCAATTGTCAAAATTTAAGTTTTTCCTTTATCATAGTGAATGACTATAACCTATGAGAAGATGGATACAATGCATCAGCTAAATTTAGCAAAAGATATAATTTTACAAATGTTCCCCATATGTTAGCAGCATATAGCTATCTTATAATAGGGGGAAGAAAAGGCTTCAATTAATAAATAAATGTGACCATGCATAGTAGCTAGCTACCATTGTTGACTTTACAATAGAAACATGTTTGGTGGCATTTTACCAGACACACACGAAAATATATGCGGTGGTCCTTCGTCCATTTGAATGTCCAATTATTTTAAGAAAACATAAAAGGAAAAGAAATTAGGAGTCATTAATGTTTTTCTTATGAATAGTTTTTCATGATTTTTAAAAATGACTAAATGAGGAAATGTCACAACTAATCAAATGACAAGAACCATTAATCTCCGACTAAAGTATGTTTGATCAAAAAGTGCTAAGCTTTTTGTTAAACTAATTAATGAGTAAACAAAGGGTGAATCCTAGTTAGATATAATAAATTCTAGATAAAAAACATAGACAGATCCGCGGGATGAGATCGTGTTTAAGAGTAATAAAGATCAGGCACGTGTTCAATGATTATCGATGAATGTTATGGTAAGAACATGCAATAAATGTAGATAATGACAATAAATTTAATAAAGAGGAATTTATCACCCAAATGTTTAATGGTTTGGGTGATTCTTTTTCCTGACAGCATCGTGGGATAATGATAAATGAAGATGGATAAGGAATCTTTGGTACCATTGACAGTTCTTTGCTTCGACTCTGGTGCCACCCAACCTCATAAATAGATGGTGGATTTCATTTTCGAAAATTTTCATCAGTTCTCACTTTGCATGTATTGTTTTCTTTTGATCTCCTTATTCGATCTCCGCTTTCAATCTCTTGCAGCCTCTTCAATTTCGGTCCCTGGCTTCTTACCTAGTTGATATCTTCTTTTTCAGTTACATTC
Source organism: Nicotiana glauca (assembly GCA_026770625.1). Classification (NCBI taxonomy): domain Eukaryota; kingdom Viridiplantae; phylum Streptophyta; class Magnoliopsida; order Solanales; family Solanaceae; genus Nicotiana; species Nicotiana glauca. Next base: position 31,598 of record MU734975.1, read on the forward strand.
GTTTCACTACGAGGATATGTCAACATCCCCTCATATTCACGACGAAGTTTTCGATGCCACTCCTTTATCGGTGGCCCTTCCTCTCGCCGATGAGGAATTCATGGTTGAAGAGGAGGAAAGCATCCCCACCGTGGAGGAGATGGTTCCCGAGAACCCTTTGGTTAGACATGACTTCCCAAAAGAACCCGCTCCCGCTCCTACTCAAAAACTTTCTGAGATGGGACCGTCTCAAATAGTCGATCTCCGATCTAAATATCGCATTCCTCCTCACGTCAAAATTGTTTTGGTCCGAGGCGACATCATAGATGTTCACCGACCCGGATATTGTGCTTTCTACATCTATCCGTTCTTAATCGGTTATTCTCTTCCTCTCCCCCATTAGCAGAGGAACTTTGCCGATTATACAATGTTTGCCCGGTGCAACTCTCTCCTTATTTGTACAAATTTTTCCTAATGCTGGCGAAGTATGTGGAGTTTGTCAGTTGCGAGGTCAGCATTCGCTGCCTGCTCATCTATTTTTGCCAAGATTTTATAGAGGTACATTGATACACCTGCGGCATCGTGGGATCAAAAGGTTGGTAGCCGGGATGGATGATAAGACGAGCCGACGGTTCTAGCATAAGTACTTCTTCGTCAAGACCAAGTAGTGGCAAATCCCATTGGGTTTCCCAAACATTGGAACTATAATCGTAATTATCTAGCCGTATGCTCGTTATTTTCTTTCATTTTTTTCATTTTTGACTCACTTGTGGCTTCCTTATTTTTTAGCTGAGAGACGTGCACCTTCTCCCGTCTTCGATATTGAAGATTGGGTGGCTCGCATGTTACCCCACACCGTGGGAATTCGCGATTGGGCGTCCTTTTACAAGCGTTTTGGACCTAACACCCCAGCCAGTGAGTGTCATTTCTACCTCAGCTTATTGTTGTTTACCGTCGTTTTTTTATGCGACCTCACTTTGGTGCCAGGTCGGCGAGTTTCCAAGAAGACAAAGGCTCCAATGCCTGCATTTTTCCAAGTTATCACGTCGGATGGAATACAATTTGCCTTAGCCGAGTCAGCTCGAGGAGGTCGAATTCAAGCTCTGCCAATAAGGGACTCTGCCTCTCAAACTATTGCCGCGCAGGATGAGATCTTTTCTCAACCCATCTTTCACCTTGTGGATGAACCATCTAATAGCGAGGAGACATTATCGAGGAAAAGGCGAAGGGTGGATACCGGGAAGGACATTGTCACTGACGATCAGACGGAAAAATTTGTTGCCTTGGAGGCGGAACATGAGCTCACACCAAACATAGAGGCCGTTTCTACGGCAGGTGTTGTCATGGAGAGAAGACCCTCTGGGGTTGAGGGGGTTCATTGTAGCGGAGAGATTATACAGGGCGCAGAAGGTATCTCTTCATCGGCGGCCAAGGGGAGCAGAGTTGTTCTTGCGAGGGACGATGACTCTATCTCGGACATCGACCCTGAGGAGATTCGGACCTTCATGGAGAGGACTACTTTTGTGGAGATAAGGACGGAGGGTCCTAATCGGCACATAGTCATACATGTGGATTACCACCTATTGGCCAACTCAGAACGGGCGGTGCCGGCTTTTTCTCCTCTGTGTGCGGCTTCTGAGAATATGACGCTGCTCACGATGAACGATGTGGACCTGTCGTTGGGCATGTCTGGCATAGCCCTGTGAGTGAGTGCTTTCCCTTATTAGGTTAGATTTGTTTCGTACGTGTAATATTATTACATTGATTTCCCTTTGTTATTTGCATAAAACTCTTATCATGGGGGTCGAGCGCGACCAGCGGGGGGAGCGGAGGACAACCATTTTTAAGAAGATGACTTATAAGTACAAAGAGTATCATACTAAGCACCGAACGCTGGCTGACTTTCTTAGCCAGGATAGCGAGTTTCAGTCACTTCATGATGGGTTCAAACAGAAAGATGATGATCTGACAAAGAAAGATAAAGAGCTAAGGGAGAGGGATGATAAGCTTATGAGGGCCATCAGTAGGTGTAGCGAGCTTGAGGCAGTGCGAAAGGACAAAAACGACGAGCTTGAGGTGAGTAAGAGGGTGATGGCTGAGAACATTGACCTTCATATGCAGGTGGCGTCCTTATTGGCTGAACTCAGGCAGAGGGAGGCCAGGGCTATCGATCTGAGGGGTGAGCTGAGTGCCAAGATTGAAGAATTGAGTCAGGCCAAGAAAGGCCGAATTGCAGCTATGGCTAAAGCGGAAGCCCTAGATGATGCTCTCCGTGTTTGCAGGTCTGAGCGATCTAATGAGGTGGAGACATCGGCACTTAAGGTGGCGAGGTTGGAAGAACAGATCCAGGGTTTAGAGGCAGAGTTGTTCGGGTTAAACGAACAAGTCGTTATCTTAAGGGTTGAGGAGACGCGATGGCAGTCACAACCGTCTACATCTCATACTTCTACCAATCCCGGTGTACCGCGGGAGTTGTATGAGATGTGGGTCCATGCCGAGGCTCAACTTGACGTGTACAAATCTTTGAAGGCTGCCATGAAAGTTTCTGATGCAGAGCTTGAGGGCATCCGTGTCAAGGCACGTGCAACCCATGAAGCTTGTGGTTACGACCCTGGTACGCCTGGTGAGTATGAGGATGGTAACGCTACGGATAGGCTTGCCTCTGATCCTTGGTATGATGATGAGTACGCCAATGGGGATGATGTGGCGTGAAGCTGTTGTACTTTTTTTTTTTTTTTTGCTTTGCTATTTTTGTGAGGGCGTCCTCGAGCCCTTTGTAAAAAGTACTGTAATTCGATAATTGAAATGGAACAATTCCTTTTTTTCTATGTATTTATGGATTCCCGTTCTCCTTTCCTCTTCGTTTTTTTTTTTGCTATGTGGGGAAGCCCCTAATTTTTTGGTTGTTTGTATATGGTTGATATTGAGTTAAATATATACTGACTTGATGTCGAGTATTAATTAGCTCGGATGAGATCGAGGTTCGGTGAGGTTGAAAATCAAATAATTCTAGCGAGGCCAAATGTAAAGTTATTCGAGCGAAGTTGAATGTAAAGTTATTCGAGCGAAGTCGAATGTAAAGTAATTCGAGCGAGGTCGAATTTAAAGTAATTAGAGCGGGGTTGAATTTAAAGTAATTAGAGCGGGGTCGAATGTAAAGTAATTCGAGCGGGGTCGAATGTAAAGTAATTCGAGCGGGGTCGAATGTAAAGTAATTCGAGTGGGGTCGAATGTAATGTAATTCGAGCGAGGTCAAATGTAAAGTAATTCGAGCGAGGTCGAATGTAATATAATTCGAGCGAGGTCAAATGTAAATTAATTCGAGCGAGGTCGAATGTAAAATGACATGGTGGAGTTGTGCAAAGATGCTTCTTTGTTTCATTCATTGGAGAATATTACATGCTTTTGTTTTTTCCATACATATATTGGAGAAGTTCTAGTGTACCTAGTCCCTTCATCGTCCAATCTGGAAAAGTAGTCGGCAGGAGGGGCGATGAATTATACTTTAACTTCGAGACGTCCCCTTCGTCGCCTTATTAAAACCATCCCCGAGAAAACCTAATTGGGAAAAAACCTGGGTGAGGGAAAAGGAGTACGACTTGGAGGGCATCCATTTTCAGAAGTTGAAGTATTTGAGGTGAGCGATATTCCAATTGTTTTGTAGTAGCTTTCCTTCCATTGTTTCTAGCTGGAATGATCCTTTGTTTGCTGCTGTCGTGATTCTGTATGGCCTGTCCCAATTGGTTCCTAGTTTACCTTCTCTTGAATCTTTGCTCGCCTGTGTTTTGGCCTTGATTACATAGTCTCCGACTTTGAGCGATCGTACTTTGGCCTTTCTGTTGTGGTACCGTTCTGCTTGCTATTTTTGGGCTATCATTCTTATGTAAGCCATGTCTCTTCGCTCCTCTGCTTTGTCGGGGTCTTATTTCTTGTTCTCGTCATTGCTTGGTCTGCTTTCATTAGAGTATCTCAAACTAGGCTCCACGACCTCGACTGGTATTATGGCATCAGTCCCATAGACTAGTTAATATGGCATTTCTTATGTGCTTGTTTTTGGCGTGGTGCGATATGCCCACAGTACTTCTGGTAGCAATTCCAACCATAGTCCCTTGGCATTCCCAAGTTTTTTCTTCAAGATTTTAGTATTATTTTGTTAGATGATCCGGCCTGGACATTACTGGCAGGGTGATATGGCATGGAGAGTACTCTTTTGACGTGCCATTTCTCGAAGAATTCGGCGGTCTTCTTTCCGGTGAATTCGGGTCTGTTGTCGCAGCTGATTCTTTGGGGATGTCGAAGCGGCATATGATATTTCTCCATATGAATGTGATAACTTCCTGTTCGTGTATTTGGGTGAATGCACCTGCTTCTACCCACTTGAAAAAATAGTCAGTTAAAACTAAAGGAAATCGTATATTACCTCACCCTGCTGGAAGGGGTCTGAAAATGTTCATTCCCTACTTGATGAACGCACATGGCGATGTAACCGAGTGGAGGTGATCGCCTGCTTGGTGTATCATAGGAGCGTATTTTTGGTACTGCTCGCACCGTTTGACGTAGTCAGAAACTTCCTTCTTCATTGTGGGCCAATAATAACCCGCTCGAATGAGGCATCTGACGAGGTCTCGATTGCCGGTATAGGCACCGCAGTGGCCTTCGTGTACTTCCTTAAGGATGCGTCTTGTTTGGTTAGGCCCTAGGCATTTCGCCAAGGGGCCTCCAAACGTTCTTTTGTATAGGTCGTGGTTTATGATGTTGTACATGGCCGCCAGCATTCGAAGCTTTTTGGCTTCCTTTTTGTTTGATGGGAGTACTCACTCATACAAATATGTTATAATACGGTTGCGCCAGTCCCAAGTCAAGTTTACAGAGTGTACCTCAAGTTGGTCTATTGACTAGTGGAGGAGGGTGACCATGTTTTCTTTTGTAATGTTTTTGGTGGCCGCTGCTAACTTGTGAGGCCATCTACCTCGATGTTTTGTGCTCGAGGTATTTGGTTGAGTTGACAATCGTCGAATTCTGGTAGTAGTTTATGAATTTCTACCTGGTACTTTTTTAGCCTCTGCTCTTTGATTTGGAAAGTCCCTATGACTTGGTTGACCACGAGTTGTGAGTCGCATTTGAGGACGACTTGTCGCGCTCTGTATTTGAGAGCTAGCTTTAGTCCTGCAATTGCAGCCTCGTACTCAACCTCATTGTTAGTCATATTGGGGCACCGTATGGATTAGCAGATGACTTCGCCCGTTGGGACCTCGAGTACGAGCCCCAGTGCAGATCCTGATGCTTTGGACGTGCCATCGGTGTATAGGACCCATAGGTCGGGTAACCTGGGAGAGGTACAAGAAGTTTTCTGCTCGACCTTGGCCATTATTTTGGCACTGAAATCGGTGACGAAGTTGGCGAGTACCTGCGATTTTATCATTGTTCATAGCTGATATGTTATATCGTGCTCGCTCAATTTTATAGCCCACTTAGCCAATCTCCCGGACAGTTCAGGTTTATGTAGGATGCTCTGTAGGGAGAAGGTCGTCACTACCGATATAGGGTGGCATTGAAAATAGGGTCTACGCTTTCGTTCTATGACCAATGTCAACGCTAACTTTAGAGGTGGGGATACCTTATTTCAGCGTCGACTAGTGTTTTGCTAATGTAATAGATTGGAGATTTCATACCTTTGTTTTCACGAACCAATACTGCACTTACTGTAACCTCTGATACGACCAAGTATACTAGGAGGTGTTCGTCGGGTTCTACTTTGGCAGTAGCAGGGGCGAGGACAACTATGCCTTAAGATTTTGATGCATTCTGAATTCCACTAGAGCACGTTGTCCTTTTTTAGCACATTGAAGAATTTGTGGCATCTTTTGGAGGATCGTGAGATGAACCTCGACAAGGCAGTTATAAGGCATGTCAGTTTTTATACCTATTTCTTGCTGGTCAATACTTCAGGCATTCCCTCGATGGGTTTGATCTGGTCGAGGTTCACCTCGATACCTCTTTGTGATACCAAAAAACTGAGGAACTTGCCCAAAGTGTTGCCTTAGTAACCGAAGGCTTCCTTTAGGTGGTCGATGTGGTCTTTGTTCCTTTTCAATTTGACCAACATGTCGTCTATGTACACTTCCATTGTTTTGCCGAGTTGGTCCTTGAAGATCTTGGTGACCAGCCTTTGATAAGTCACCCCTGCATTTTTCAACCCGAATGGCATGGCTCTGTAATAGTATGTTCCCTGATGGGTGATGAAAGTAGTCTTTTCCTGGTCTTCCTCCTCCATGAGGATTTGGTTGTAACCTGGGTAGGCGTCCAAAAAGCTCAACAACTCATGCCCTGCCATTGCGTCGATGAGTTGATCGATGTAAGGCAATGGACAGAAGTCTTTCGGGTAGTCTTTGTTTCGACAAATTCTTTCGCAACAAATTGAACTGAACCGGGCTATTAACGTGAATGAGAGAAAAACAAAGCCAATTACTCGATCAGGGGATCTAAGCCACAGCTTGCTTGACTGGTTCTCTTTCTACATTACTCACTTCCGTTCTATTGGGATGAACTAGCGATATGAGAGTTATCCCGTCTTCGATGACTGGTGATTTGCCAAACGATTGATTCGGCGCATCTAAGTATTCTCTACTCTCCGACATGCAAGCACTCTTAATTCTTTCCTAATGTGAAATCCACACACATCTGTCACTTTTCATTTTTCTTTTTTACCGTGACTGTGTTGGTGACCCATTTGGGGTATTTTTATTCTCGGATTGAGTCGTTAATGATTAGTTTATCCACCTCATTGCTGATGGCTTTGTTGATTGCGGTGTTGAATTTTCTTTTTACTTGCAGTACTGGAGGGTAGAGTGGATCGACGTTTAATTTGTGTGTGGCAACGTATTTCGGGATACCTGGCATATCTGCGTGGGAAAAAGAAAATAGATCGGCGTTGTTAATTATAAAATTATAAATTTACCTAGCTCATAGAGTTTATAGCCTATGTAAGCCCTTTTGTTGTTGTCTAGTTGGACAGGGTCGAGGTCTTCTATCATTGACCCTGATGCTTCCACGACGGCGGGTCCTTGATAACATCTTTTTGTTCATTGAATTCGGACCCCGACTTTGGTGATTGGTATGCTTCTGAGTCTGTTCCCTTTAACTGGTGAGTGTATGTACAATCTTAGGTCGTTGACCCTGCTGCTTCCATGACGGCGGGTCCTTGATAACATCTTTTTGTTCATTGAATTCGGACCCCGACTTTGGTAATTGTTATGCTTCTGAGTCTGTTCCCTTTAACTGATGAGTGTATGTACAATCTTGGGCGATACGGTAGCATTCTTGGGATGTGCGTTGTTTGACTCGGATGCTGAATATCCCCCACGGAGTAGGGAACTTGATTATTTGATACAGGCTGGACAGGATAGCTCTCATAGCGTGTATCCATGGTCGTCCAATGATGGCGTTGTAAGATGTGTCCTAGTTCATGATATGGAATGTTGTTTCTAGGGTGATACCCACGACCAGAATGGGCAGCGTTATTTCTCCTGAGGTTTGCTCGATTACATTGTTAAAATTTGTTAGTGTTATGCAGCGTGGTACTATCTTATCCTCGAGTCGCATTTGTGCGAGAACTCGAGGGTGAGCAATACATGCGCCACTTCCATCGTCTATCATTATTCTTTTTACATCAGTATCTAAAATACGTAAAGTAATGACAAGAGAAAAAAAGTGAGGAAAAGTCAAACCGTTGGTACCTGACTTATCGAAGATGATACTTTCTCCGAGGTCATTATATCGTTCGTATGTAATTGATCGCTTCAGTTTATATGTGATGGTGAAATTTATGTGGTTGATTTCTGCTTCATCACTTCTACCAATGATATTTGAATAGTACGGGCAGGGGAGGGTAGCTTTGCAGGGCCTTGGTGTTGTTCTCGTCCACGGCCGAAATTGGCTCTTCCTAGGTCACTCATCAGCTCCCTTAGGTGTCCTTGGTGGAGCATGTTCACTACTTCTTATTGTAGGGCTATGCGGTCCTCCGTTTTGTGACCCCGCTCCTGATGAAATTCACAGAGACATTCGACTTTCGGGTACTTGGGTTGGACTTCATCTTTTGTGGCCACTTCACCTTCGAACTGAGCTTCTCTAGTGCGTACACTATTTCTGAAGGGGAAACACAAAAATTGTGAGCATACAAGAGTGGAGGCATACCTCTTTCATTTCGTTGAGTCCCTGTGTGCGGCTTGGGCGGTCCTTTCGCATGGCGAGGAGATGGTGGGATGGCTATTCTGACATAGGGTTGATGCTTGTCCTAGTTAAGGAGTGGACCTAACTGGTCTCTTCGACCGTCATTACGATAGTCTTTCCTCGGCTCTGTTTGGACCAACGTTAACCATTGGATTGGACCGTTAAGGTTATCCTCGTCTGCTCTCACCTAGGCGCAGTAGGCGTTGTGAATTTATTCCCAAGTGGTAGGAGGGTATTTTATCAACCCTTTCTTGATGCTCCCTCATTTGGTTACGGAGCGCTTTATTCTCATTCTACATTTCTTCCATTTCCTTTAGGATAGCGGCAAGTGTGTCGTTACCTGCATCAGTAGTGGTGTAAATGTTGCATGTTGGAGGAGTGGGTTGCTCGTCGGCAGTTGTTGTGATATCCACTTGTATGACGTTTCTATTCGCCCGTTGAACGGGTTTGTCGAGTATGTCACTTAGAGTACTTGTCAGCCATGTCTCCAGTAGTTTTTTTATTGCTGGCGGCGCTTTCTCAGTTGTATATGTGTAGGCTCCTCTTTCGTGTGAAACGGTTACACTTCCATGAGGGAGAGGTAAGTCATTCCTCCTGGGTGTAGCACTCGGCGTCGCGTTCTCCTCACCTTCTCTGTCAACCTCGTTGATAGTGTTCAAGAGGTTGGCAGTGACATCTACTACTGCTTTCAGTCTTTCATCTCCTTTTCCTGCCATTGTTAGTTCATGCAAACGAGGAAAAGGTAGATGATGTTGTTGTTTTTTTAATCTAGAGAGAACTAAAATTTTAACTAGAATCTCCCTACAGACGGTACCAAATTGTTTGATCAAAAAGTGTTACGCTTTTTGTTAAACTAATTAATGAGGAAATACAGGGTGAATCCTAGTTAGATATAATAAATTCTAGATAAAAAACATAGACAGATCCGCGAGATGAGATCGTGTTTAGGAGTAATAAAGATCAGGCACGTGTTCAATGATTTTCAATGTGTTATGACAAGAACATGCAATAAATGTAGATAATGGCAATAAATGTAATAAAGAGAAATTTATCACCCCAAACGTTAGATGGGTGATTCTTCTTTCAGACAGAAACGTAGGATAATGATAAATGAATATGGATAAGGAATCTTTGAAACTTGTAAACAAAGAGTGAACGACGTGTGTAGAGTTATATAATGAGTGAACAAGACAAGCCTTTTTGTATATTCTTTTTGTCAACCCTTTACAAGTGCTCTTATCAAAAAGTGAAGATATCTCTTTGTTCTTTATCTCTTCCTATTTATAAGAGTTATCTCCAAAAAACCCTAAAAAGTATAACATAGAGACTTCGTCAATAATCCTTCTTAAGACAACTCCTCGTCATTATACCGTGGTCGGCTCTATCCTCGATCATGTTTGATTTGTAGTTATCAAGCCGCCCAAATTTAGATAAAATACAAAGTCCTTTATCGTGTTTCATCTTTGAAAAAATTGACAAGTGTTTTGTCTAATAGTGTAACAATATATGTATACTAAAATTAAAATTTACTCAAAGTACGATATTTAGTGACTAATGCATATATCCTCGTTTTGTAAATATCTCTTTAAATTGGATATTTAATGACTACTCTGTCATTTTTATTTGTTCAAACAAGTATTATCATTGACAACTAAAAGAAATAGTTAGCTATTCATATAGCACTATGAAACAGATTATTTTTTGCTCTTGTAAAAGATGTCATTCTACCTTTATATAAATTATGAGTAACAGATGTGAGATAGCTAACTTGGTTAAATTCTAACAATTTTCACCTTTAACTAAAAATCAATGACTGGTCGAGTTATAGTGAGTATGTTCGAGTCAAATCCACAAAAATCCTCATTGTTTTTCGACATTTAGTTAGGTTTGGTCATTACCTCAATTTCCAATTTTCACTTCACAATTAACTTAATCGTCTTGGGACTTTTGTTGTTAAATACTTAACGTCATGTTTGGTAAAATATTATTAACCGAAATTTATTTCCAAATTCATGTTTTCTGTAATCTATTTAATAAGCCATGTTAACAAACTGGCTGACAAAATAAATCCAGTTTGAATTAAGAAAGTGTTCGAACTATGCTCGATAAATTAAATCTTGAAATCATAATAATAGTGTTCAACTTGCAATTTAAACCGTATTTAATACTTATTCAACTTGCAAGACAAGAGGGATTGCTCTGATGGTAAGCAACCCCCACTTCCAATCGAGAGGTTGTGAGTTCGAATCTCCCCAAGAGCAAGGTGGGAAGTTCTCGGAGGGAAGGATGCCGGGGGTCTATTTGGACAGGGAAAATAGATATAGTCATCAAATTAATCTTTGGAAGCAATATATATATATATATATATATATATATATATATATATATATATATATTTAATTGGGTGGGAGTAGTTTCAAGTTGGAGTGTTAAATTTATTTTTTAAAATAAAAAATAACAAAAAAATTAACTATAATAAAAAATAAAAAAACAAAAAAGAAGAAGAAAAACAACTCATTCAAATTAGTGAGTAGCTTCAAGTTGGAGTTTTTAAATTAAAAAATAAAATATATCTATATATTATTAAAAGGAGAGGATAAAGCCATCTCCTTAAGCCAAGTGGCAGCATAAAAAAAAAGCTACATGACATAATAAGTTATTAATTAATTTTTTAGTTACTAATTAGTTATTAGTAATTATATTTGAATTTAAATAACTATAAAAACGAAAATAATAAAAAATAAAAAACTACCATATATATATTGGTTACTTTATTTTAAATAATAAATATAGATATCTCATAGTTAGTTATAATAAAAATATCAAAAATATAAATATATAAAAAATAACTACACATTTAAATTGGGTGGGAGTAGTTTCAAGTTGGAGTGTTAAATTATTTTTAAAAATAAAAATAAAAAATAAATAAATAAATAAAATAAAATAAAATTAACTATAATAAAAAACAAAAAAAGAAGAAGAAAAACTATCCATTCAAGCCAGATGTGAATTTTGAGAAGAATGTTGATAAGGAAGTGTCAAATAATGAGGCAATGATCGAAGTAAAATCTTTTTTTTTAAAGTAAAGCATATTTTACAATTTTCATTAATAGTCTTAGATTTTGACATCTTTAGGTTTATGTTGTATATAAGTTGAAGTACCTGTTACTTTGTCCAAATAATACTCAATTGAGTTCCTGCTATCCATCTTTTTAAATATATAAAATTGAATTATTCAGTTTCTTCTTTAGATAAAAAAGTAAGTTTGTTTTATATTTTGACTGGGTACAAAAGAAACTTATTACAATATAGACAAAAATATATTTTTTTGAGGCAATATGAGCTTTTGAGAAGGGTAGATTATACATATTTTTTCGCCACCATTAGGTTTTAGGGATTTTTACCTATCTATGTCATATATGAAACCTTATTACAAAAAATGTTTATAATTTATTATTTACCCGTGTAGTCCACACTTTTTCTACAAAATATATACAAATCCAATAATAGGTAGATTTTGCCATAAAAAGCGCGCTAAAAATAAGGCATCAGATCTGCGTATTGAATTTTGAAACGGAAGGAGATCTTATTGCTGCGTAATTCTCTCCTTCCTCAACGGAAACAGGTCTGTCTTCTCTCACTCTACTACAATTCTTAAAAAACGCAAGCTACTGAAGCTCCAGTAATCAAATTGGTTCTACGAATTCTACAACGCAATACAAATTGTAGAATACAAAATTATTTTTCGTCGACATCAGTACTCAAATTGTCGAAACCATATCTGTTCTTCGTCTTTTTCTCTATCAACTACACTAAATCATGTCAAAAATTCCACAGTTAAAAAAATTTATTCTTCCATATATTTTCCACCATTGATAGCCATTAAAAAGCTTGAAAGCTTTTAAATCCAAATTCGGGTTTTCAAAAATCATTATTTGTTTGGATTGGGTGTTGTTGTAAATAATTCGGAATATGTTTAGGAGTTTATATCTCAATTTTGAGGGGTTTTGGTGAAGAATAGACTTGGTTTTGACTGAATTTCAGATTGAAACTCGTCGAAGAAGAAGAAGAAGACATATTTCCAGAATTGTAGTTAAATTGTAGATAAATTGTAGATAAATTGTAGATAAATTGTAGATAAATTGTAGATTGGGAAGACTAAAACTTCTACAAGTCTTCTACAATTATGTCGAAAATGCCAATTATGCTACAATTGAAATGGGAATTGGGATATTAAAATTCAATGTATTCAGTTTGTAGATATCTTGTAGATAAAATTTCTACAAATAAACTACAAATCAGTTTAAGTATTGTATAAAGTTGTATTATTTTTAAGAGTATCTACAAAATTACTACATTTATACTACAATTAAACTACAATCTTGTGTCAAGAAAAAATGTTGACAACAAAATTTGCTCTTCATCTACAAAATTTCTACATAAAAACTACAAATAAACTACAATTGCACCCACACTGTCAACTTTATTGTCTTCCACGAGAAAATTATTTCCTTTACAAATTGCACAACCCAACTACTCCTTCAATCAGCCATTATGTAAATTAGTCAAAGAACTTTCTAGATGTTCAATACAAGGACGATCATCGACATCAGTGATCAACTCATTTGATACATTACGAGGAAAATCGATTCCACTTCCTGCATAAGAACAGAGAAAAATTCACTTAGGTACGTTTAGTGTGATAAGAGAAGTGTAACGAACAATGTGAGATCTGTGAATTTTGTAGTGCGGTTGAAGATGTCGATGATGAGGAGAAAAGTAGAGGAAGAGAGGAATATTAGTAGAAGAGATTCAGACGCAGAACATCTACAAAAAACTAAAGGTAAATCGTAGGGGGGAAGGGGAATTAACTGAAGGTAAATCGTGGGGGTGTGGGGGGTGGGAGGAGAGAGAGGCGGGTAAACAAAAAAAAGTGAATATGTGATCCTAAAATCACGCCTAGAATAAATGAAGCAATAATTATACCCTTAATTTGAATTATGGTATATAAATGGTAATTTGGTATGCTTAAATGTAATAAACACAAATCTTAAACATTGAGGGTAATAAGGTTTCATATATGGTATAGGTATGTAAAAATCCCTAGGTTTTATGGTTTGGGTAGTTTAAAGACCTTTAATGCTAGAGAACTTGTTAGTCTACAAATTGAAGTAGTTAAAGATTTTTGTTTGCACTATAGGTGATTGAAAGTTAGTGGCTGATTACGCCCAACTATGCCTTATAAAAAGGACAATGCGGTCGTTGCAAATATAATCCAGTTTACAAGTCCGGAATCGAATCCCACAAAGAACTAAGGTTTAGCTACAGCTGTTCACTATCACCAAGAAGACAAGCTTGAACAATTCCTAACTTATAAATATTTAGATTCTTGTGTTTAACTAATTAACTAACGAATTAAAATAGTAAATTAACAACTAACGATACCGAGAGATAGAGAAAAGATTAAGGAGGTCTTGAGTTATGATTTTTCCAATTGTCGAAATCCTTCACGCTATGTCTTCTATAATTTCTCCTAAATATTTTTTACCGATCATGAGCACTCTTATTACCGTAAATCTCTCCCGAGTAATTACGATAATTTACTAGACGCACTCTCCCGAGCTACGCTAGCTGGCTTTTAATACAGCTCACTTCAGATCGCACCCAAGGCTTCGTTATCCCTAATCCCATCTTTAAACCCTCGGTTATTGATCTCTCATATACTTTGGGAGTGGTATTGTTTAATAATTACCTTTTAAACAACAATTACCTAAATATGCATTATCTTCCGAGTTATGCATACTAAATAGGCACAACTAATTGAGAGCTCTTCAATCAACCAGAATATAAATGTAGTTGAACAAATAGAGAAAAACTATGGCTTAATTATATAAAAGCATAACAAGAATTTATCCTACAAAAGGTTCTATCAAAACTCTAGATAACAAATTAGCTATTCATAATAGTATGTAAAACTACAATACTAAAAGTCATAACCAACAATGAAAAATAGGAAGAGGAAGGAAAAACTCGTAGAAGAATTCTCCGCCTTGCTCCCAATGTGTTCTTGCCTCCAAGGGTGTTGTCTAACCCTAAAGTAGTGTTTCTCCTCCTTAGGTCTAATTTATGTCCAAAATATGTCCCCTCTTGTCTTTTGGTCGGCTTCCTTCATTTAATATAGAGTTTAGGGCTTAAAATCCCGTGTTTTGCACTTTGGTCACTAAAATTTTTGCTTCCTGCCGCGGTCCCACCGCGGTTACACCAGGACCGCGGCTAGAATGGTCCTCTGAGTCTTTGGTAATGTTCTGCTGCGGTCCTACTGTAACCGTAAATTTTCACCTTGTTAAGTTTGGAATTTGGAAAAACGTAAAACATTAAAGTTGTATCCCTTTGAGTTAGCTTTCCAACCATATATTGTGGAGCCCAAATGGAGTTTTGAGAAAAACATTATGTCTATTGTACTAGACAGTGCGCAATATTCCTCCTCAAGTCTTCGTTTTGTTGTTTTATCATCCGTTGATCCTCGAATACGATCCCGGCTTAATTCCTTGGGCTTTTACTCAGACTTCAAAGCTCCAAATCACTTGAATTCATTCCATAATATCTATATAGCTCGGAATCACTCCTACAAGGCATAAAACACACCGTTAGTGCACAACATTAGCGATTAAAGCGCAAACTCAACTAAAATGCAGTAAACTAGAGTGTAATAATCGACTAAAATACGTAATTATAGCCTATCATAGTGGCGTCCATAATCATCCGTCAAATGATAATCGTTTTTCTACTTTTAGGATTCACAAAAAAAAGTAGTTTTAGTCCATGTTCTTATTTATTATCAATAGATTCTTTTAAGAAATTTTTTTTTAATATCCCTATGAAGTGTGAATACTTGGTGAATTTTGCTTTCTAATTTGTATCATTATCTCTAATTTAACGTTGTAATTGCTCTATTATATGTGTATCTCATAAAAAAATGCTTTAAATGGCAAAATAATGCAATAAAATTATACAAGTTTTAAAACTTATGTTGCAAGGGTAAGAAGCGGAAGTATTCCTAATGATGTTATATTGCTAATAAAAAAGCATGTATTTTATTTATAAAAATTTCACCTCTCAATATGCTAATAATTATAGTTTAAATGTTTTTATTTGTGTACTTAGAGTAGTTTTAGGATTTTATGTAACTTTCTTAATTAGATAAAACTTTAAATAAGCTTCACTGGTATAATATAATTAACTATACATTACATCGATTATCCATTATAAATAAACTAAATTTTATAAACTAAACCAAATGCATATTATTTATAACTTGCTAATCTTCTTATAATTTTATTAATGTTTTTGAGACTCCGCGCAAAGCGCGGGACTGGTTTACTAGTCTAGCATTAAAGGA